>JACXGJ010003200.1:0-56219 GCA_016801105.1 Esox niger | reverse complement strand
TGTTGTCCTGTTTAGCGCACATGATTCTCATCCAGTCGTTACCATTCCAGTATATATGTGTCCTCTGTTCCCCCCTGTCTTTGCGTGTTATTGTCTCACCATTGATGAGCATAAGCCAGCTCGAATCTATTAAATATATGAACACAAACTTATCGTCTCCGCAGTCTGCTTCACCTCCGTCCCTCGCACGAGCTGACAACTAGTCAGTTATGCTTGTTTTTACACTAGTGGTACCGTAAAAATCTTACATATTTCCCCTTCAGATGTACCTCAGAGTGCCTGCTGAAAATCGATGTCAAAACAAAGCCTGTCAGCTTGTTTTCTAAAGGCCTTCATCCAAAAAGCACCTCAGAGATGCTTGATTGAGGACCAGACGCACATCACCTCTTCCCGCTGGGATCTCAAAACCTCATCTGTTCTCATGTTAGCATGGCTACTGTGAGGCTATTGAACAGAACGTCTATGTCTGTTCACCACCGTGTCACTGACTCTCTCCAGTGCCCCGAAGCGCGGTGCCATTAACCTTGAAGACTGACAGGTGAGAAGAGCTGCCACGTGCCATTTCAGACCCGTGCACCCGTCCATCCATCTTCCGAAGCTCAGTCCATCTTCTCAGCCCCGCTCTATCTTTCCAGCGCCCTCTCCATCTTCCCTCGTTCACTCAATCACTCTGAGGGCCACGGAGAACCAGCTGTCGCAGCCGGCGCAACGTATCGGCCCGGCTCGGGGTCCTGTTCGTTAGGCACCAAACGGAAGACTAACCGGGCTGATCCGAAGCCAAAAGCAGATTCACTGTTTTTTTGTCATCAACAACAAACTTGAACCCTGACCGAGCTCCCATCGTCCGCTTTGTCCTGGTCTGTGCGGATCGAGCGCTGGCTACCAGCCATCTCCCCCTTTAGAAGTGATAACAGCAGGCCTCATTCCTAAGTCTCTGGCCCTTGGAGGCTTACAGGGTGCGGATGTATCCCTGCCTTCCGTCACACCCGGGTCATTGTGTTTGTCACCAAGTGTCCCAGGGCAACGGAACTAGTGAAAACAACTAACAGATGAATATGCAGTGTGCGTGTGAATGCGTCCGCGTGTGTGTGTGTGTGTGTGTGTGTGTGTGTCTGTGAGCGCCTGCTGGCCCTCACTGGCTGAGCTGACACGCTTTAGTGTCTGGTTAACATGGTTTAGTGTCCATCTACAGATGGCTCTGTTAGATAACGTGTCCTCCAGGCTCTGCAAATGCAATCAGCTGCTGAGGAGTCATGATATGAGTCTAACCAGGGGGACAGCCACGGCCAGATCTAATTTGGCCGCGTTACGGCCACGCGCGCCGCCGCCCCACCGGGTGAACCTTGAGATCACACGCCAAATGCCCCCCCCCCCCCCATTCCCTGCAGAGCGCGCTATCGGGGGGAGGGGGTGGGTCGCACGCAGAGACGAACCGGGACGATGCTCGGCGAGCACAGGTGCGAGGACGGGGCGGAGGCAATGACTGATTTCAGACGTTCAGTCTGTCGCGTGAAGAGTCCTCGAGGTCAGCTGATGGATCTGACGCGCGTCGGGCCACCAAGCGTCGTCGGCCGCGGTTCAGCGGGTGAGGCCGTCCTCGGAGCGGGTAAGCCGTCGGTGGCGTTTCGGCCTGTTATTAAACCCCTCCTCCCCTCCCCAGCCCTCTCGCCGCTGCAGAACAATGGGAAGGAAATGAAAACTCCCAGCTAACGATCTGTCTGCTCATTACAGGCCATTAGCTTCCAGAACATCCCCTCCGTACCACAACAGATAGACCAGCAGTGTGTGTGTCTGCGTGAGTGCGCTAGACTCTATATTCACGTATTGATATCCACCTTATAATGCAATTAGAATGCCCCGTCACCCCCTGAACGTCTCTCTAAGGGTCGAGCAATTCCTTCTAAACACACACGCACACAAATATTATGCATGAAACAACGCCCCCGACAGACCGCCCAGCCACTTCAATGGTCCACTAATGTCCGTCCGTGTTGGTGAACGCGTGTGTCGCTGGTACAAGCGGCACCTCGTGTCCGTGCCGGGTGTGTGCACGCGTTTAGCCCCTGTGTAAAAGACGTATGCTAGGGGAAGCGAGGGGACAGCTCTAATGACGGGTCATTGTTCATCTGGCGTAGCCGTGGCGATCTATGGCTACAGCTCGACGCCCCCCCCCCCGTCACAAACCGGCCTCACTAGACAAACTCATTACATCTAATGCATTCTGCTCTATTATTAGATCTCGGACCGCTGAAAAAGAATACCAATGCAGACAGACGTTTGTGGAGGAGGAAAACAACAGCTAGAGGTGAGGTATCTTCGAGGGTAAAACGACAAGAGGCAGTATAAATAAAAGGGTGGAAAGAAAGACAGACAGGCTGGTGTAATTTGTTGAGGTAAAGAAAGGATATAAGAAACTACGAAATAGGACCGTCTGGAGGACATGAACCTGATAGAGGGATCTGTTCGGGAGCAAAACAACATGTTTCTCCGTGGGCTGCCAGTCCACACAAAAACATCTCTCCGCAGGTAGAAATGTGACCCACTGGAGAGAGCTGGACATAATAGTCAGAAGGAGACTGGACCGAAAGGTCAGACACTCAAGTGTCTTTTTGCTGAACATTGTATGAGTCGAGCGGTATAGAGCATTACTGAAGAGTGGTGTGTGATAGAGAATGAGAAAAGGAAGAGCAACGGATGTTTGGTATCTCTCTGTAGGGGACAGCGTTCACCTGGGATGGCGGCACAGAACAAGACAATTGGGTGAAAAGTGTGAAAGGGAAAGAACAGAATGTTGTGCACTTCTCAAGGCCGTATGGAAGCCTGCTGGTTAATGCTATCCCCCGATTAAAACAAAAAGATTAGCCACTGAGTCTCCATTGTTCTCTCGGGCATTTGATTCTACAGCTATGTGTTGACATGTGAAAGAAACCAATCATTGTTCTGGAAAAGACGTCGGAAGTAGACTTCTGTATTTTCTCTGGATGAGCTAAACATAGATTGAATATGTTTGTGTCAAGCGAAACTAGAAAACAATTAAAACTGATGTCTAGTCTCTTTGAACATCCCAATTTACATGTCACTGTTGAAGACCTAGTAGGTTTTGGAATCTGAACAAGCAATAAATATATTTTTAAGGTCTATGTTAGGAACCATTACAAAAAAGCTAATATACACAGTGGGGCAAAAACGCATTTAGTCAGCCACCAATTGTGCAAGTTCTCCCACTTAAAAAGATGAGAGAGGCCTGTAATTTTCATCATAGGCACACTTCACCTATGAGAGACAAAAGTAGAAAACAAAATCCAGAAAATCACATTGTAGGATTTTTTATGAATGTATTGGTAACTTATGGTGGAAAATAAGTATTTGCTCAAAAACAAAAGCTAATCTCAATACTTTGTTATATACCCTTTGTTGGCAATGACAGAGGTCAAACGTTTTCTGTAAGTCTTCACAAGGTTTTCACACACTGTTGCTGGTATTTTGGGGTATATGCTCCTCTAGAGCAGTGATGTTTGGGGCTGTCGCTGGGCAACAAGGACTTTCAACTCCCTCCAAAGATTTTCTATGGGGTTGAGATCTGGTGTCTGGCTAAGCCACTCCAGGACGTTGAAATGCTTCTTACGAAGCCACGCCTTCGTTGCCCAAGCGGTGTGTTTGGGATCTTTGTCATGCTGAAAGACCCAGCCACGTTGTTTCTTCAATGCCCTTGCTGATGGAAGGAGGTTTTCACTCAAAATCTCACGATACATGGCCCCATTCATTCTTTCCTTTACACTGATCAGTCGTCCTGGTCCCTTTGCAGAAAAACAGCCCCAAAGCATGATGTTTCCACCCCCATGCTTCATAGTAGGTATGGTGTTCTTTGGATGCAACTCAGCCTTCTTTCTCCTCCAAACACAACAAGTTTATTTTTTACCAGAAAGTTCTATTTTGGTTTCATCTGACCATATGACATTCTCCCAATCTTCTGGATCATCCAAATGCTCTCTAGCAAACCTCAGACGGGCCTGGACATGTACTGGCTTAAGCAGGGGGACATGTCTGGCACTGCAGGATTTGAGTCCCTGGCGGCATAGTGTGTTACTGGCAGTCTTTGTTACTTTGGTCCCAGCTCTCTGCAGGTCATTCACTAGGTCCCCCTGTGTGGTGCTGGGATTTTTGCTCACTGTTCTTGTGATCATTTTGACCCCACGGGGCGAGATCTTGCGTGGAGCCCCGGATCGAGGGAGATTATCAGTGGTCTTGTATGTCTTCCATTTTCTTATAATTGCTCCCACAGTAGATTTCTTCACACCAAGCTGCTTACCTATTGCAGATTCACTCTTCCCGGCCTGGTGCAGGTCTACAATTTTGTTTCTGGTGTCCTTTGACAGCTCTTTGGTCTTGGCCATAGTGGAGTTTGGAGTGTGACTGTTTGAGGTTGTGGACAGGTGTCAAATAGGTGCCATTAATACAGGTAACGAGTGGAGGACAGGGGAGCCTATTGAAGAAGAAGTTCCAGGTCTGTGAGAGACAGAAATTGTTTGTCGGTGACCAAATACTTATTTTATCGAGAGATTTACCAATAAATTCATAAAAAATCCTACAATGTGATTCTCCAGATTTTTTTCTCATTTTGTCTCTCATAGTTGAAGTGTACCTATGATGAAAATTACAGGCCTCTGTCATGTTTTTAAGTGGGAGAACTTGCATAATTGGTGGCTGACTAAATACTTTTTTGCCTCATTGTAAATATGAAATAAATGTTGGTTATATAGCTTTCACACTAGTGATTGCTCATAACCTGTCTTGCTAGCCCCACCTCTTCTGACAGCTCGCCGGTCAAAAAAAATAACTTGTTTAATATTTTCAGAAAGTAATGGCTGTTGTTCAGAAAAAGTTACAGAGCATGGTCTAACATAAGACACCAACAACAGATTGTAAATGTCCTGTGAGGCACTGGAACAAGACTGCAGGAGTACAAATTATATTTTCACCAAGGTTTTTACTGTACGTCTTGGGCTTAACAGATTTTCCCAGATAATACACATGTTTTTAATCCTATTTTACATACTGTATATCTTCAACGACGGCATTTTTTCATTGAAATTTGAAGCAAAATCAAAAACAGTACAGGATGTCACTGGTGGTGGCACAAATTGAACAGAGCTGGACACCGGAACCTGTGACAAGTCTTGAAGGTGAACAATGACTGTGCTGGCAAGGTTTGATCCAACGCGCCAATTAAGATTCCATACATTTATACCCATGTGTTTTTACAGAATGCATCAGTAATTTGAATAATTCAAAGAAGTTTAAAGCGATCCAGCCCGATTATGAGATTTTTCATCATCGACGTTGGGTAGGAACCAGTACAACCCTGGCCGCGACGTACCTTTTTGGTGAGCGAGTCGTCCGAGTCGGGGGGCATGCGAGTGGATACGTGAAACATGACCTCCACGGTGGACGTGGCGAAGTAGGGCGTGGTCAGACCCGTGCTCTTGTTCCTCTGAAGGCCTCCCATGAAGCCGCAGTGACTGGTCAGATTCACCTGTCAGGAACCACGACAGACTATCAGATGCAAACGGTACACATCGGAGTCACACCAACTTCATTAACATTCATTGTCGGAGCAAACAAAGTACATTCGGAGAAGTCCTACGGAACACGACTAAATGAAGCAAGAGGCCATTAAGCCGTTGTGGATACAGTGACACTGAATGGTTTGTTGGACAGACAAAGTTCTGCCTTACCTCCCAGCCCAACCCAGAGACAAAGTCCTCGTAGGCCTGACTGCCACTGGTGTTGGACAGGATTGAGTGCTTGTCCTCCTGACCCTCCGCCACATAAAACACGGCCATCTTGTGTGTCTCTCGACTAGCCGGGGGGGAGACGGTGGATGGCAAAACAGATGAGGAGAGAGAGAAGACGAAAGAGGGCATTTTGTCAAGTTCACCAAACGCGAAACCAGCTTTGGTTGGCGTCAAGAAAACCACAAACTCACCACTGTCTGGAGTCAAGGTTCTTCAGCTCTCGAAGCAGCTTCTCGTTCTTCTTCAGGAGATGAAAATTTGTCCTGTGACAGGAAACAAGTGAATGCCTTCTGAACAACACTTTGGCATAGATTCTATAAAGGCTTCTATGATGTGGCTGCAACCAGCATGCAACGAGCATAAAAAAAGGATCTATTCCGGTCCTCCACAACAACATTCACTAGGCCTGTCGTCTTCACTCCCTACGGGCAACGCTGAACGAGTATTCGACAGATACGCAGAGAGTAACATGGGCCAGAGACCTTCGCCTGTCCAAGTCTGCCACGCCGTCATTAACATGCTTAAACGCCTAATAGGCCAACTCTTTGTTTTTGTCACAGCTTTTCCTGGAAAACAGAACAATCAAGTCAAACGACAGCCAAACAAGATGGCATGTGTGGTAGGAGGAACCCTGGGGCGAGGGGTATCACTCACAGGACTCCGCTAAAAAAACCTGACTCCCCCGCTTCTTCATAGCAAACAATGAACAGATGGATGCAATCATGCGATCCCGAGAAATCAATAAGCTTGGGTCTTGGAGACCGGCTTCAAGACGGAAAAGATACAGAGCTTGAAAATGTGGCACTATTTTCTCCTATCTGGAGTTGGAACATTAGCAGCTTAGCCCAGGTGGGCCAGAGGGTCCCAGGAGGGGGTGAGGGGGCCGACTCGTGTGAAAGCCACGACTACTTTCATAGAAGGACTTCCTTTGTTTCGTGGTGTTTTTCCGATGCCCCCCCTCCCCTCTCCACCATTTCAGTACGCCGCTCTTTATTAGCTTGTTACAATGTAATGGTCTTCATTTTCTCCATTTAAAGCGAGCCATTTCACGAGGCGCCAATCGGGAACAGCATGAAAGGACGATATTACGCCGTGCTTGGACGCGGGCACTCTCACGCACGCACGCACTCGCACTCGCACACGCACACTCACACACTCACACACTCACACACTCACACACTCACACACTCACACACTCACACACTCACACACACCTGGGCAAATTGAAATGCCTTAGTCTCTGACAAGAAATAATGGGGGAAGGGGGGGCTCATTAAAAGTGCTGGAACCTTCCGATTCCCTCTTTTTCTGGTCCATCTCTTAGGCACTTCACTCAGCTTTTAAAAAGTAAGCGAGTGTGTGTTCGAGTATGTGTGTGTGTGTGTGTGTGTGTGTGTGTGTGTGTCTTGTTATAATCCCCTGTGCATGATGAGAAGTCTCTCCATTCCATATTGAAAGATACCTCTGGTACAATCCCACCCCTTTCAAACAAACACATGAATCTGTTAAAGATATATTTAGCGACAGTATTGAATGGGAGAAATTAATGGAAGGTGGGGGTCGAAGGTTACGTCCGTCACTCTTTCTGGATAGATAGAGGGGAGGAAGGGAAAAAAACGTGTTCGCTGATAAAGATGGCCATTAGGGCACAATGCAACACGCGGTTTCCATTTAGCCCAATTAGTTCGCGTCAATAAAGATCCAGCATTCGTCTCTAGAAACACAATGAGCTCATACTTCAAAGACATCAATGCAATGAGAAAAGCCATCAGAAATAGCTGCTTCGGAAATGGATTTTAGTAATATCAGTGAAGTGTGGTGATAATGAGGTGGATGAAATTATGGAGATAGAAAGAGAGAGAGAGAGAGAAAAAGAGATATGTGGATGGGCTATCTACTCTAAGCTGATTATACTAAATCTCACTGACGGACTGAGAGCCAAACAAGGCTGCAGATAGCTGTGACACAGAAATCATTTTCCCACTATCTGAATTTACCACACTAGCTAGAACAAACTAGGAAAACAAGCCAAAGCCTACAACAAGCTGATGGTAATCATCAAATACCCATTCCCAACATGTCCACTGGATCTCTGAATCATTGTCGATACATGTTCCAGTTCACGAAGAACTGCCGAATGGAGCCATTTTGTTGTAATATCACTCCACGGTATCTAACCCTTTTGTCAGGGAATGGTAGAGCACACCTTACCAACATTTTTTTAAATCATTCAGAAATGGAAAGCTGTTCATGTGGTGCCTCATATTTTAACTGCTAGTGAATTGGGCCCTGGTTTCAGGTTCACCGTCTCACCTCTTCTCCCAGGAGTTCATGCCCAGGATGTTAAGCAGCAGCCTGCAGTAATAGAAGGCAGACTGGGGCTTCTGGGGCCCCGGCTCCAACTGCTTCCTGGCCCTCATGTTCAGCCCGTTCCCCCTCTGGACCGCAAAGTCCTTCTCCTCCTTGCACTGCTTGTGAACAGCGTTGATAACATCGTTCTCCTGCTTCTCAGAGACGCAGACAGGGGGTGGGGCGGGGATGTTAAGGGGTGTTCCTGCGCGCTGCAAACACTCCGGGCTGGAGTAGCCCAGGTACTGCAGCATCTCATCCAGAGCGTCGTCGTCCTCGCGCAGAGAGTCCCAGGATGGGACCGCCTCCCGACACACTCGCTTCGCCTTCGGGGCCATCAGCTCAGAGGAAGTTTCTTCTTCGTCCTTTTCTTCATCCTCACGTCCGTCCTCCAAAGCCTCCCCCTGCTCGTCCTCTCCTGGCACCTCCTCATCCACTGCTTCTTCCTCCTCGTCCTCCTCCTCTTGTTCATCCTCCTCCTCCAGAGCAGTCCCCTCTTCCCTCTCCTCCTCCTCCGGCCTCTCTCTGGGTTCTCCAACCCTGTTCTTCTCGGTCTCTCCTTCTGCGGTGGGCCTCTTCGAGGATCTGTTGCTGATGAAGTGCAGGGTCTGAGTGGGAGCACCGCAATGGGGCGGTCCGTACAACACAGCCGAGTCCCACGAGTGTTTGCCGGAGATATCCCGGACAATGACCCGGACACAGGCGCTGGTGGTGGTGAGGCCCGCGGACATTCCCCCTCCGGGCACGCCATCCTCGGCCTTGATCTGCAGGCAGGACAGGAGGGTGCCGTTCAGGACAAAGAACTGCAGGTTGGGCCCTTGGAAGAGGTCCGGCGCCAGGTCAGGGCTTTTGCTCCAGGGATTGTCCATGTTCTCACACACCTGGCTGGTCAGGGTGGCAGGGCCTCCAGACATGGGGTAGTGGCCCAAATGGTTCACCAGGTGGGAGATGACCGTCCTGGCTGCGATAGAGATCAGGCCATGTTGGATACGACTCCGTACTACAGTGGGAGAAGAAGAGAAGAGGAATCGTCAGGAGATGTAGAGTGCCTTAGAAAGGTAATTTCCCTGTTTCAGCTTTTCTGGATTTCTGCACTTTTTTATAATTATTTGGCCAGATTCGTCTGCGGGATGTAGTGAGCCGGAGAGAAATAATTCCACCAAAGCATGCGTTTAAAAAAAAGAATTTTTGGTGTGCAAGGTAATCCAACAGGTGTGGAAGTTATTATAACCTGGTACCAACAACAGTCAAGCACGATGGTGGAGGAATGATGGATTGGAGATGGATTGGATCAGGATCTGAACAGCCTGCAATCATTAAAATAACCCTTAATTCAGCTACTTATCAGAGATTTCTACTGGAAACTGCCAGATTCGTCTGTCAACAGACGCTGAATCACAGCTAGGTCATGGAGCCAGACAATGATATGAAACATGTGCGAATGACGAATAAGTAGTGTGAATGGTTTGAATGGTCTGGTCAATGTCCAGACCTAAACCTTATTGAAAATATGTAGCAGGACATGAAATTGCAAATTCGTGCATGAAAATCCACCACTGTCAATAAAGTAGAGCAGTTCTGCATAGAAAAATGGGCCAAAATTCCTTCACTGCGTTGTGAGGGACTAATTAACAGCTAAAGTATGGGTTTGGTTGTAGGCATTGGTGCTAGAGGCATAACCACTTATTGACTTTAAAAGGGACGATTGCTTTGTCACAGGGGATATTGGGTGTCCCAGAACGTTCTTGAATTCATAAATTACGTAAATAGCATAGTTCAGTAGTCCCTTGTAGAACTAATTGGGGGCTCTATGAAAAACATGGGGCAAGCTACATAGAAAAATGATGTCTTGAGGTATATACATATACAAGCTAAAGAGGAAATTGTAGCATCTCAAGTCTTCTTTGTTATGTCTTGTAAAATGTTGCATAATGTAAAAAAACACGAATATTTGTTCTTGTTTGAAGATCTGATAATCCTTGTTGTAAAATATATATGGCAAATGAAGCAGAAGTAAAGGGTGCGAATACTTCTGACTGCCCTGTAGGAAGTATTCTATAATTCCATTCCCAAAGTTTGTACGGTGCGTAAAATGCAAATAAAAACTGAATGCAATTATTTGCTAATCATTTTCCACTATATTTAAATGAAAATATTACAAAGGCAACATATCAAATGTTGAAATTGAGAAATGTTATTGTTTTTGGAAAAATACATGCCCATTTTGAATTTGATGCCAGCAACACAATTCAGAAAAAGTTGGGACAGGGGCATGTTTAACTCCTCTTCATTTACCAACACTCTGTAAATGTGGGAACTGAGACCAATTGCTGCAGTCCTGAATAAGAAAAAAATATATATATATATTTGAACTTTATTTTAACAAGGAAATCAGACAGAGATCTGGATCTCTTTGGATGCTGTGCCCTGTGAAGACATTAACATATACAGCTAGGCACACAAACAAAATAAACATTTCAAAACATGCAATTCTACAAAAACAATCACAGATATCATATTGATCCACTGTTAGATATTAAATTGAAGCAACACTTCAGTGTTTAACTTCGGTCTTAATGGTTGGTCTGGAGTTTATTTTCCTTGACATTAGATTGCAGCTGCTCAACAGTTCAGGGTCTCCTTTGTGGTATTTTTGTATCATTATGATGCAAATCTTTTCAATGGGTGACAGGTTTGGACTGCAGGCAGGCCAGTTTTGCACCTGGACTCATACTACAGAGCCATGTTGTTGTAATATGTGCAGAATGTGGTTTGGCATTGTTTTGCTGAGATAAGCAAGGCCTCACCTAAAAAGATGATGGCAGCATATGTTGCTCCCAAACCTGTATATATTGTTCAGCATTAATGGTGCCTTCACAGATGTGCAAGTCACCCATGCCATGTGCACTGATGCACCCCTATACCATAACGGATGCTGGCTTTAAAACAGTGTGTTGACAAGCCGGATGGTCCTTCTCTTTAGTCCGGAGCGTCCATGATTCCCAAAAAGAATTAAAAATGTTGGACCACAGGAGTTTTTCATTTCGCCTCAGCCCATATTTAATGAGCTTTGGCCCAGAAAAGGCAGCAGCAGTTCTGGATCTTGTTTATATATAGTCCCATCTTTGCAGGGTAGAGTTTTAACTAGCATTTGTGGATGCAGTGACGTACTGTGTTCACAGACAGTGGTTCTGGGAAGGGTTCCTGAGCCAAGGCAGTGATGTTCATTACAGAACCGTGTCTGTTTTTAATGCGATGCCATTGGAGAGCCTGAAGATCACAGCCATCCAATACCGGTTTCGGCCTTTTCTCTTCATCTGTGTACTGGGACTACAGCTCCTAAATAATTTAAATATATTTTTGCTCTATCCTAATAGTTGTCACTGGTATTCTTTTGCTTGACCTATCAACATTTTGTGCACTCTTTTTCACATAGCCAATTTAATCCTTGTTGTACTAGCCGATGGCTCGGTACTTGTGACTGCAGTTTAATTTTGGTGCAATTCACAGTATTGTTCCTAATTTACCCAGTAATTTCTAGGGGTGTGGCCTTAACGCCTCCCTGGCTATACCTTTTGCAAATCTGTGGGTGTCTTCACCTGTGACAGGCAATTAGCAATCGGTCTTTGTATTTCAGTGCCTGTGGTTTTCCAGCGGCAGCTGACAGCGACCATCTTGTAAGCGGCTGTATTGTTACTGAAATAAAGACTTGCTGAAACAAAGACGTTCTGCTGAGTTGTTCTGCGGGAGTTAGGCGAGGATGGATAGAGGAAGTCCTCACACTCCCACTTGAGTATCTTTTTGTCAATATCTAACCTTTTAAGCTATTTTCTACCATTCGGCTGTTGCTTTGATAAGTATGTTTTCCATTCCTGTCCTTTCCTCCAGATGTCGGTGTCTTAGATGCTCTCCCCTCCCTGTAATGCAAACCATTCTAACCTACTGTTACCTACATGTACAACCATGTGGAATACCTGGTTTCTGGCAGCCTCTGGAACTAACAATCCGCTGACTTCTTCTCAGCCTATTCTGCCCTCCACTCATTTGTCCTTTTGGCCCTGACGGAGACCCGATCACCCCAGAAAAAAAACGCTAACCCTGCCGCCCTTCATCTAGCAGTGTTCTCTCAAACTCTGAGAACATCCAGTCGACGAGGAGGCACGTGTATTCTTATCTCTCCAAAGAGGAGATTCTCTTTCCACTCCCCCTCATCCATATCCTCCTTTGAATTCCATGCTGTCACTATCTCACTATCCCACTGTGTGTCATCTATCGTCCACCAGGCGCATTAGTTCCTTAATGAACTTGACACTTCGTTAAGCTTATTTCCAGATTGCGGCTCACCACTCACAGTGATAGGTTACTTTAACCTTCCAGCACCGGTCTTTGATCTCTTGTTCCACTCCTTTCCTCCTTTGACCACACCCTCTCCCAGTCACAGGCCCCTCCCACCCACAAGACAGGTAATACGCTTGACCTCATCCTCATGAGAGGCTGCAACCCACTTGTTCTGCAACTCCACTCCAAGTCTCTGAACACTGCTCAGTGAGCCAGGACTGACTGGCGCACTGAGAACTAACAAAACAGGGCAGTGGGCTGCTGAGTGAAAGTGGAAGAAAAAAACGTCCAAAGGATCTATCATTCTTTCACCCGCTTCTCTCTAACTTCTCTTCCTATGTTTTGGGTGCTAAAGCCCATTTCTATCACTCTAAATTTCAAACATCTCCTTCTCACCCCAGGAAACTCTTAGCCATCTTTTCCTATCTCCTAAATCCTCCCCCTCCTTCTTCCCCATTGTTAGACGCCCTTGCCAACCATTTTGAAATGAAGATATACAAGATTTGCTCCTCTTGCGATCAACATATTCAGGTTTACGGCCCCACTGTCAGTGAACTACTTAATTCTACGACCCCCTCTCTGACCCATAAAATGACCCACATAATTCTCTCCCCTCTCATCAGACGAAGCCCTGCGTCTAGAGATGTCTGGGTGGCCGACAACCTATCCCCTTGACCATAGCTCTTCTCCCTCCTCCAGACCATCGTTGTAAACATGACTTACATGACTTTCCTCATCAACTCCTCCCTATCCACTGCCCGGGTTCCCTCTGACTTCAAGTCAGCTTGTGTCGCCTCCCTCCTCAAACAACCGGTATCCTTTCTTTTCTTTCTTAAATTGTTAAATAGCGTGTCCCAGGACAATATTCTGGACCCTAATCAGAGGTTTCAAGACTGAGACCGCTCTTTTGTGTCACATAGGCTCTCCAAACTGCCAAAGGAAACTATTTTCTCTGTTCTTCTCCTCCTTGATCTTTCTGCTGCCTTTGAAACTGTGAACCACCAGATCCTCCTCTCCACACTCTCAGAGCTGGGGGTCTCAGGTTCTGACCACTCTTGGGTGCATCCGACCTGGCAGGCCACTCCTACCAGGTTACATGGTGTGGCTCTGTGTCTGCGACACACGCTCTCACTATTGGTGTACCCCAGGGATCAGTCCTTGGCCTACTCCTCCTTTCTCTCTACACAAGTTCATTTGGCATGGTCAAATCTGCATATGTCCTATCACTGCTTTGCTGATGACACTAAGCTATTCTATTCATTTCCCCCTTCTGATTCCCAGGTTGCAACATCCATATCTGCATGCATGGTAGACATCTTAGGCCACTACCTCATGCTTTACCTTGGTAAAGACCGAGCTGCTCTTCCTCCCGGGGAAGGCCTGCCCGCTCCAAGATGTCCATCACATCACAGTTGACAACTGCATGGTGGTCCCCTCACAGAGCACAAAGGACATTGGCGTGACACTCGACAAGAACCTGTCATTCTCTTCAAACATTAAAGCAGCGACACAAACTTGGAGATTCATGCTGTACAACATCTGCAAAATACAACCCTGCCTTACACAGGAACCAGCTCTGTTTCTGATCCAGTCACTTATCTCCAGTCTGCACTATTGTAACGTACTGTTGGCTGGGCACCCCGCTTGTGCCATAAAGCCCTTGCAACTTATCCACAATGCTGCATAAGCCAAGACAGCAACATCCCTGCTAATCTTCTCAAAGCGGTTGAAACTCATCAAAAATGTAGGTAATCTTAATTAACTTGTTTCCTCTCCACTGCACTTAACTTTGATTTCTCTGGCACTGACTAATGGCTAATGGCTTTGATGAAGGAAAGAGTACAGATGTTGGTTTTCCAAGACACCTTAAGAGGAATGCACTTATTCTAAGTCGCTCTGGAAAACAGCATCTGCTAAATGACTAAAATGTAAAATATGTACCGTAGATGAGCCCCAAACACTTCAATGTTATGCTGAGAAATTTTGTTCTTTAATTGTTGCACTATATGACTGCGCAGTCTTTTGAGTGGTGAGTACCTCAACCTCAATTCTGTCAGACCCATCCTCTCTGGAATAATCTTTTAATACCCAATCATGTTACTGACCTGTTACCACTGACCAGTTGCCCTAATTAGGTGTGATATTCCACCAGGTTTAGTTTTTTAGCCTCACACAACATTTCCAGTCTTTTGTTGCCTCTGTCACAACTTTTTTTTTAAATGTGTTGCTGGCATCAAATTCAAAGTGGGCACACATTTTTCAAGAAACCATAACATTTTAACATTTGATATGCAGTCTTTGTACTATTTTCTATTGAATTATTTATAGGGTTTAAATGATTTGCACATCATTGCATTCTGTTTACATTTTACAGTGTTCCAACTTTTACGGAAAGGGGGTTCTAAAAGACAAGCAGGTGGAACTCATGGAAACTAATATTAAGTGGAGGAAGAACATGGATACATCAAGACGTGTGTTGAAATAGATTCAGCCAGTCGATTATACATTTTGTAATAAGCAGTCTTTCCCATAGACACAGAAAATGCAGAGTATTAGGTGGACAAACCAATCAACAGGGAGGGGAGGTGGCTGTGGAGTAACTGAAGATGCTTAATCAGCCAACCGACCAGTCATTTGTGGTGTCAGAGTTGAGCTCCTACAGAGTGTGTGGGGATGGGAGAGAGGACTCTGTGGAATCTAGCCAATCAAAAAGCATTAAAGCCACGATGAAGAAAGCAGGCTCTGTGTAGTAGAACGCTACCCACCCACACCTCTTTACTTTGCTGTAGCACCATGCGGAGGACAGGCCAATGCCATCACTCCGAGTGTGCTAGCAGCCATCCCTTTCCAATAAGCATAATTACAGTCCCACAGAGCTACACAAATCCTAAGCGAGCCATTACAGGGAAAAAGAATGTGACTATCGACAGGACACGTTGACAGGTTTATCTTGTGCTCCCGCTCTCTACCGCCCGTCTCTCCGTCCAATAAAATCTAAGGGGCCCAGCTCTGCCTTTCATTGGCTACCTCTGATTATCCCTCGCCCTCTCTCTCTCTCTCTCTCACAGCCTGTCTCTCTGTGCTCACACACATTGGCTGACTTAGCTATCAAAATGAGGACATAAAAAATCCTATTTACACAAAACCACAATAACGTAACAATTATGCTTACATTTGCTTTTATGCTTAACTGGTAATGTCTAACCCAAATTCTAACCCTAACATTTCTTGCCCAAAATAATTTTTGGGGACATAATTTATATCAGATTGAAAATTGTTTAAGAGGTTAGATCTTTTTTTTATTTAAACCATAAATTTCACTTCTAAGTGAAAATCTGAAACATTACTGAGGACCGATAATGGAACCGGATGGTGGAAAGGCAGAAAAGTTAGTCGCTAACAACACTGAAAGGGAAGAACCATGCCTCACAATGTGCACCAATGATTAGTCATTTTCTCCTGATGGAAAAAGCTGCAGGTGCTCAGGTACAGAGGCCCCCTGCTGCTCCGAATCCAAGAGGAGTCAGGACAGAGGAGCCTCGCTGTATTCACATCACACTCAGCCCTCAGCCACCGCCGCTTCTAACGAGTTTGGCCACGTCTCGCACGGCTAGCTGTACCTTCCATTAAGACGCCGCGACGGTCAAGGCTATCGCCAGTCCTGAGGCAAAGCAGCGCTGCCGCAACGACAGGACACATGCACTCTCCATCTCCTCCAACACTCGGTATGACATCGGCCAGCGGTAGCAATGTTAACATACCAGTTCTAGTCATATATAATAGTACTCAAATGCATCTGAACGTTCACGAAGTAATGTGGACCGGGGCCGCCCAATAAAAGAAACACTAGGATGCGGTCTCGTGTTACGTCCGTACCCTCGGTGACCGGCTGGAGTTTGGAGGAGCGTTCGGAGTCGGGCGAGTGGAGCGGCTCTGGTTCCTTCAGACTCTCCAGGGGAAGGAACGGGTCGTAGTCCGGACTGGTCAGGTCGGACAGGTGCATGGGGAAATACCTGGGGCTGTTGAAGTGCTGGGCTCCATACACACAACCATGTAGCACCTGGGAAGAGGAGCAGAGGGACAAAGAAGAGAAAAATTAAATAATCAAAGAACACTAGTACTCAGCTTTTCCACGACAGCAGTTTCCTACTAGACGGATAAAAGGTAAATAAGGGAAAGAAAGTGTGAGGGGGGAGAGAGGACTTGAGGAAGAATCCTTATCGGAAATAAGGGAGTAATTAAATGATCTGCCAATCCAGAGGCGGTGTGTTTCCGTGGAGACAGAGAGGGTGGTAATGGGAAGAGAGAATGCTGTGATAGAGTGCTCACTCCCGAGGACTGAATCGGTCAGGACGCTCTCTGCTCCAGCTGTGGCATGAATGGGGGGGGGGGCTTTTTGGAGTGCAGCACAACACCAAGAGATTAAAGGTGAAAGGCCATGGCCCCGCCCTATTCCCATCACACCGTCAATTACCACAGAGAGGGAAAGGCAGACAAAACCCCTTCCCTAATGGCTCCATTAACACCATACACAAATCATTTGGGCTCTGGCCAAAAGCGGAGCACTGCACAAGGGGAAAGGTGATTGGGGACACGGAGGGTTTGACATGTACACCCTAGCCAATACGAACATCCCTGCAAACATAATATAGATTAGAATTGCAAAAATGAATTCACGTCGAGTTGTACTCGACAGAGTAATTACCCCAATTATGGAACAATGGCTTTGAGTCAATTCACCGCCATTGTTCGAAATCACCCGACGTTAATGAGCCCAGGTGGTAAGCATGCCAAGCTTGGGCCCACCATGCAGAAGGGTTACCTCCCCCATCTAGACCTCATACTGAGCAGGAGTTGTGTTGCGTACCTTGTAGATGCAGCTGAGGACCGACTTGTCTTCCTTGTCCTTGTCAGGGCTGTGGGTTTGGATAGGCTGAAGGAGAGTCTTTGGTGGCAGAGCCATCACCCAGTCCAGCAGACACAACAGCAGAGACACCACCAGCTAGGGGACGAATACACGTTGATTACATCGAGAAACCAGACGACACCGAACGAGAGCACTGTGCTCCCTCAGAAAACCCAAAAGAAACACACGTTTGGTCCAGTAAACTGTCAAGTGAGAGGGTTGTGATGTTGTATAACTATTGTCATTCAGATAGAGAAGTGCATTATGTGACATACCCTCTTGTCCAGTTCATGGGGGGAGGATTCTGTGTTGGGGAGCAGGTGGGTGATGGTTGCTATGAGAATCTAAAAAAAAGATATATTTCTCAAAAGATAACTCTTCAGAAGAATATTGACACAGCAGAATACGTCAAAATAAAATACACAAATTACCTCAACTATTTTCTTTGGAGTGTCTGGGGGGAATTTCTGAAGGTCATCGACATAATTTACGAGCAAGTGCAGAATATCCGAAGCCACAAGAGCAACAGTTTTATTTGGAAACTGAAAAACAAACACAAAACAAGCACACAATGACACAGTGAACAGTAAACGTATCTTTCTCTTCAGTTTTCATGTGCTTGATTCAAATCTAAAGTTTGATGCGTTTCCACCTCTACCGACGGCTGTCATAAACAGTTGCATTCAACATCAAATCCACCCACCCTGGCCTCGCCGACTGGCTTCGGCAAAATGGGTCATCAATACAATGGTGACGATGAGGTCATTACGTATAAGAGGAAGATTATTTTTCTCTGTAACACCACATAAATCATTCCGTCCCCAAAATAAGACACTCAATATTTCTTGCTTGTGAGGATGGAGTGCTCTCGCCGCATTTCACTTGCACAACGCTGTGAAGTTCACCATAACCTATTTAATAGAGGCTAAAAACAGAACACTTTCCCAAGTTCTAGTGGGAGGCCCCCCCCATCAAAATCATTGTCAGACTCCAAGCTTACGACATCCCGGTTATTATATAATTTGCGCAGAAAGGCATTTATCGCATAATCCCTTTACAGACAGTGTTTCCATCACAGCTGTTTTAATACTGCGTGACAAATGAAGACTGTGGACTTAAACGTGGTTACAGACTCTCTTGATCTGTGGTCGGGATTAAGATACGGATGAGCCTAATTCTGCTGACGAGAAGAGGCATAAACCTGCATGAGGAAGGGTGAGGGGGTAAACAACCCCACCCCACCGAAAAGTTCTGGTGAAGGTGTAGGGGCTCAGTGAGGTTATCCCCGTGTCCTATTATCTTATTAGCGCCATCTTAACGATAATCATTATTTTTTAAATCACCTCCCCCCTATCTGTGTTGATTTCAAACAAAGTCCCGGTCGCTCAGTTCAGTTGCGGCAAAGTAGAAGAGGTAAGAACACCTATCCGTTGTGAGTGTGAGGCGCAAACCGAACCGACCTGCATCCTCTTATTGTAACCCTGGCTGAGGAGCCCGGGGGGAGACGGGCCAAGGCCCAGACAGAACAATGGACCGACCTTCAGCACACCAGCCATCCCATTTCATTGGATAACAGCATGGAGGAGAAGAGCAGGAGGAGGGCCAGTTGGCGAGCGCCCTCGTTTCAGACAACAGAAACATAATCATTCCTTGAGGTTGCTGGAGCATGCATTCTTCACTGGATTGGCCTTCGCCTTCTGTCTGAGCGTGAAGAAGCCAAACATGTTGACCGTCAGGCCAGACTGAACTGGGTTGTACTCGGGTAGGTGTGTGTTTATATGTGTTGGTGGGAGGGGGGGGGGGCGGCCAGACCGGTCCGTACTGTCTGTAAGCTTCTTCTGGCTACACGTTGCTTTTCATCTCCAGTCAACAACAGACCAGCCAGGTCGGTTACTAGGGACAGACCGCTCTGTTGCTACCGCCGACCAAGGTTTGGGAAAGCACTCCGCGCGTGACACGGGAAGACAATGATGCCAGCACATTGGAATCGCTGCGTTAGACAGTTGACTCTGGTTTGATTCCCGCAGGGAACACAAGCAAATACTAAAAACATACACACTCACATGTGGATGAAAGCATGTGCTAAAGAAGTGGTATATTTAGTCAGCAAGCAATGGGGGGGATTGGCCAATATACCCCGGCTAACAGCGGTTACGCAGAACCCAATCGTTTACCGACACAGTTAGAACCGTAAAACGGAAGTCACACCCGTGGACTAACCGACCACAACATTCAACCCAACAGCAATCATCCAGTTTATATTTATATTCATACATACATGTATATACATATATATTACCTTTAGAGTGACACAGATGACATTGAGGGCGTCTTTGATCTGAGGATGCTGAGTGCCGTGGACCAACTCCTCGCACAGCCAGATGCCAAGACTGCACAGAGCCACAGACCTGACGAGGGAATAACAACACGCCAATTGATTTTTTTTCTCTTCTATTGGCCAGCATTTCTTCCCCCTCTCCTTTCATCCAACTGACCCCAATTCTTAGCCTGTTACAAATAGCGGTAATATTGGGCTTTGCGCACGTCACCGGTGCTAACCAGTACACAGATAAATCAACACGAAGACGTACATGAATGCATGTCAACTAGCCGTGTCAATGTCAGGGTGACCTTGGAGGAGCCCACCGGGGGATACGTGCACTATAAACCAAGGCCAGTTGGAGACCTCCAAAACAGCCCCGAGCAGCCAACCCCCCCCCCCACAGGCGGTACTTAGCTTCCCTCGGACTAGGAGACGTAGGCCGCGTCCCCAATGACACCATATTCACTACATACGGTGTGCTGTATACAGCTCTGGGAAGATTTAAGAGACCACTCCTAATTTTTCTTCAATCAGCATCTCTACATGTATGGAGCTTTTCCATTCCAGTGTCAGTTAAATTCCAACACAGGCACGCCTCTTTTTATTTTAGGAGGTACTGACTAGATGATTACCTGAACCAAATCGAATTTAATGAGGAGAAGTATAAAAACCACTGCTGTGCTCATCACTATCCTCTTGCAATAGGACCAGCAGGGTGGCAAAAACAGAGCAAGTAGTACCTCAAAGGTAATTGGCATACAAAAATAAATGCACAGCATGACAAAAGAGTTGAAAAGAAAAGCTTTGAATGAGGAAAAGAAGGGTTCAATTCTGGCTTTACTGGCCGAGGATTTCAGTGAGCATCAGGTTGTTTCCATCCTGAAAGTTTCATAAAAACAAGGTCAAGCAACAAATATTGTGGATAACAAAGCTAGACTGGCAGAGGGCAAAAACAATTGTCCACAGACCGAGATGATTGTCAACTCATTTGAATGTCACTTAACAACCGTAGGATAACATCAAGTGACCTACAACATTGTTGCATCATGAAGGATGCATGATTCGAGCTAAGTACAAGGTTATCTTGGAAGAACATCTGCTTCCTTCTGCTATGACAATGTTCCCCAGCTCTGAAAAGTGTTTCTTTCAGCAGGACAATGCTCCATGCCACACAGCCTGGTCAATCAAGGTGTGGATGGAGGTCCACCAGATCAAGACCCTGTCATGGTCAGCCCAATCTCCAGACCTGAACCCCATTGAAAACCTCTGGAGTTTGATCAAGAGGAGGATGGATGGTCACGAGCCATCAAACAAAGCCAAGCTACTTGAATTTTTGTGCCAGGAGTGGCATAAAGTCGCCCAACAGCAATGTGACAGACTGGTGGAGAGCATGCCAAGACGCATGAAAGCTGCGACAAATGTGGGTTATTCCACCAAAAATTTATTTCTGAATAAATCCTATGTTAAAACATTAGTATTTTGTTGTGGAAAAATTTATATGAATGTTTTCTTTGCATTATTTGAGGTCTGAAAACATAAATACTGGTAAAAACTAATTAAATTTATGTTGTACAAATAAATACTTTTATTTGGAATTTTGTCAGTAGTTTATAGAATAAAACAAAATTGTTATTTTTACTCAAACACATACCTATGAATAGTAAAACCAGAGAAACTGATCATTTTGCAGTGGTCTCTTAATTTTTTCCAGAGCTGTATGTACAACCTATGATTGTCGTGCATGGACAAAGATAAAATACACAGTCAGTGGATTACTTCAGACGACACTCGACTTAATCTCCCCGTGTGTCTGGCTGGCTGACGAGGTGATGGCGTGGACGAGCGGAGACGTCAGAGGGCATTGATTATCTTTCAGCTCTCAGAGGCCTGACGTCCGTCACGCCGTTTATCGCCATCATTATTACATTAATCTGCCAGCCAGATGTCATCTTCAGGTCGGAGGCACAAATGTCGTACGCTGGTAGTCTGCCCAAACGGATGGATCGCTGTCTTCGTGTAATCTAAATCCTTTCGTTTAATCTAAGTCTTTCAACGTATGAACTGTTTTTATTCAGGGACGGAAGAGAAATACCTGGCTGGTGCGGATGGCTCGTCTCTGGCTGAACTCAGGATGGGTTTGATGATGTGTTCCTAAAAACAGAGGACAGAGTCGGTCCGTCAATCAAATCAATCAATCAGAAGCAGGAGTGTCCGTTCACCCACTTTTGTTGTCCAATGTACAACAGGTCTCCTGGAAAATCAGTAGGCTGAAAATGACGAGTGCACAGTGCACTGTTGTCATGGATACCAAGGGCCATCTTACCAGTACACTTTTGGAAAAATAACATGTTTATATTTTGCCTCAGTTAGTTAAGTTTTGTTAATTTCACAAGTGGTTGGATCGTTAAAGTTGTGGCTGGATCTTGACAAATTCTCCATGGAAGGGAGCCCAGAACTGTTTCATTAGTGATTCAAGGAAAGGAAACAGCGTCTCTCGGTTTCAGTGTATGTAGGTCATGAACTGTTTCATTAACTGACACCAGTTTCAGGCTGAAATTGCTAGAGGATTTTAAGAAAGAGACAAATAGTGTGTAGCTGTGCTCATGGGTGGGTAATCCTGGCACTGTTTGGATTTGGCTTCACACCAGATCACATTACATCCCAATAACTAAACCTCACTAACACTGCCACTGTGGATGGCACTTGGTGAAGTAGCAAGTATTTAGAACACTGCTTTTGTGCCTACGATTTTGTTAAACTTTGGAACATGACAAATTCTGATTTCTATGACACAGAATGTGCTACAGAGTGATTGTGATTACAGAAGAGATTGTGATTTCTGTCCTTAGTTGTAGCAACTTTACAACAAGTAAAACGTTGTGTATGTTTTAATACACTTAGCAAATAAAGGCTAGATAAAATTCCTTTCCTAAAAGCCCATTCATAAATTAACCATAAATAAGGATGACAACAACTGAACAAGGAGGATAGTTCTACAATCCTGGAGATACACATTTAGATTTTTGGTTCTAATTTAATTTCTCCATACAGGCCATTGATCATTTCATTTATAGTCTACATTGTGTCCCAGGCCTAAGAGTATTGAAGTTCAACTCTACTACTCTTAACTAACTGGCTCATGTTTGGCATGAAAATAAGTAAGTTTAGCTAGTAAGCGTTTAGCCTGGTACCATCATGTTTTGGAGAACAACAACCTAATTTGCTGTTGTGTGAAAAATTCCCAAATTTAGATTTGAATCAACAACATTAAGAGAACGTAGACGGTTTGCCTTAAGAAAAACAGGTCTGATCCAGTTCTGAGACCACACTCAAAGTTTGCCTCAGAGAGAGGATAATATGCTAAAAACAAATTTCCAAATTCACAGATGAGTAAAATACCTTCAATAAGCATCCACGAACCAAATAACATCAACAGCAGAGCAACATATTAAGCAAAGTTAAATAATTTGTAATTCAATTTTGAAATGTTCAATCTGAAAATGATGCTGATTAGCGGGGGCACCTCTCCTTCGTTTCTGACCCACGGTGACTCTCGTGCTGTTTTAAAAAACGACCGGCATATCTGAAAATCGTACACACGAATATGCTCAGCCACGCTGCACACACCAAGTATGTCTGTTACCCCCGATGTACTTCATGGACATACAGACTCTCCGGTGATGTGATTAAATGTTCGTCACGTCTGCCAATGAAAAACAACATAGAACAAACAAAACAAATTATCACAACCCAGGTTGTAAAACGTCTCCCTTTCTTCCCTGGTCAGTTTCCCCAGTGATTTTATGCGCTCGCAGCCTCCCGTCCCTCCCGCGCTCCCCACTGGCTGAATTAACTGACGCGTTGTCATTCAGAGCCAGGCCCGAGCTATCAGATGCCATCGTGTGAAATCCTCAGTCCGGATATAAAACGCTCTCATGCATGGAATTATCTCTTTAAACATCAAATCGGCAGCGACAACAAGCAGCACAATAACAACAGGATCCTGTGAAGGAGCGCCCGTGGCATGGCTAATAGCCTATTAGAGAGTTAGCCGGCCTAGCGATACCGCTCCCACGGGTCACAAACTTACTAAGACGAGGGTCAGTGGATTTAACGAGTGTTTTGATAAGATGTCAAACAGCGGGTGACACTCGCTCCACGGAGGGCCAAGTCAGGTTTTCCCTACTTGTACATGACAGACTGAGTAAGTAAGGTCCCCGAGTAGCGAGGAACACTTGTTAGCTTATTGGCTAGGTCTTAATATGTATATGTATAAAAACAGACTAGGTCCTGCTTGCAATGAGTTGGCTATAGTTCACTTAGAGACCCACTGCAGGCTTTGCGACGTAATAAAGAAGACCAAAGATATAGTACAGAATTATAATACAAAGCTCCCCAAGTCTTCCATTGATTAGAGCGCCCGCCGAATTACTCAAACGTAACAGAAACATTAAGTTAAGAACGGTTACCTTGACGTCTCTGAACTTGGTCATAACCACGTCGGCGGTTGTGGGGTGCAGGGCGGGCAGCTCCTCGTACAGGTTGGGGAAACACACCAGAGACCCCAGCAGGATCTGAGCCTCCACCCGCGGGGCCTTACGGACAGACAGATGGAGACAGGCCGAGTGTCAATTCACACCTACACGCTGGGGATCCATATCACATCACAACGCAGTCACGGACAAACACAGGCAAGGTGACAGGTGTGGAACCGGACCAGTGGTGTCGGGTGGTGAACTCATCCGCGATGAAGCAGGAGTACACCGGAAGGTAGGGGGGAGTAGGAACACCACCCAATCACTGAAACAGTCAGTCAATCATTCGTTCAACCAGTCAGTCCGACAGTCATTCAACCAGTCAGTAAGACCGTCATTCATTCAACCAGACAGACATACGGTCATTCATTCAACCAGCCAGTCAGTCATTAAATCAGTCAGTCGCTTGTCCGTTCAGTCAGTCATTCAACCAGTCAGTCATAAGACTACCAGTCCAGTCCTATCTACAGTAGGGGGTGTATGACCAGGGCTGTTCTCACGTTGAGGGAGGAACAGGCGGTGACTCTGCTGGCAGCGATGATGAAGTCCAGGATGAGCATGGTCGCCCCGGGAAGACCGATGGAGAAGAACCGAGGAGAACAGTGCTTTATGATGGTGTTCACTATGTCCTGAGGAACACACGGACACATTTTCAGCGGAATGATCAGAGATCGGCCGATCGCCGTACTTTAACATGCGCACAAACATAGACGTGTACAGACAGACACAGACAGACACACCTGGTCAACGTGCATCAGGCCACAATGCATGATATTGTAGAAGTGCGTGAGGAAGTCCGAATTTGGCGATACATCCTGCCTCCTCTTCATGATTTTACAGATGAGCTTATAGGCATGTAGCTTTCCCTGTTTGTAGCGCTCTGTCAGCATGGTGGCCTGAACAGAGGAGATGGACCAGTTAGCCACAGTCCCCGACAGACACGCGGGTTATGACTCCTACAGCTAAATGGTCTGGGGGTTTGAATGTTTGATTCACTAATAACTGTTGATGGGATTTCCCAGGACGCTAGTTACTTTGAAGAGCCAGGGGGTCAGAATCCGGAGCGGAGGGATGAGGACGGGTGGAGGAGGAGACGACTGGTTGTCCAGAGAGATGCCCAGATTATCTCTGATCTGATGAGAGAAAGAGAGCAAGTGTTTTGGATACAACGGTCTGCTCGTGTAAACTGACCAGCCAGTTGGATGTGTGATGCCATCTGAAGGCTGTCTCGTATTAAGTAGCCGCTCTAATTGGATCTTGTCCAGTTCCTCACCTTGGCCAGGTTCTGCCACAGCTCACAGAGGTAGTCAAAGACCTGCGCGTGGATCTCTGGGTCTTTAATGGTGTTCACGTCTCCCAGAATGCCTAGCATCCTCCGCCACATCACTGTGGCGACGTCGGCGTGCCAACCAGTCAGATTCCCGCCAGCCATCACACTGCAGTCCTCGGTGGGAAACTCGCTGGTTTCTAGAGGACAGAAAAGACAGACAGCCCTACCTAAGTTCACACAACGTACGGCTGATTGTGTGTTTTGAGTTCACACAACGTACGGCTGAATGTGTGTTTTGAGTTCACACAACGAACGGCTGAATGTGTGTTTTGAGTTCACCCAACGAACGGCTGAATGGGTATTTGGTGTGGTGTGTTCATGTGCTTGGAGGTGTTACCCAGGTCGTCTGGAGTCTGTAGTACAGAGTGGTGGAGCTTCTCGTCCAGCTGCAGTTCCTTGTGATGTAGCTCCACGTGTTCGGCCGTGAGCGTGGCTGGAGACGGTGTCTGGGAGCGGGAACCGGCCAGGGAATGCATCGGGGATGCGCTCTCTGAACCTTCAGGGGGTCACACGCACATTCAGATGGACTGATTTGACATCACAAGTTAAGGTACATACTAATATATAGTTTGGATTGAATCCTTAATTCGAGAGTATTTCCAGGAGATGAAAGGGATTCAGAGGCGTGTGTTGGCCGGGTGGAGTCTGCGGCTCTGACCGGTGATGGTGACTGTATCCGCGGACAGGCCGTGCTGACTCAGACTGCTGGTCTCCGAGTCGATGTGGAGCGCGGTGAGGCTGGTCAGCTCCGGTTCCTCCGCAGTTTGGGGCACTCCTCCCAAGCTGGTGTTGTCCTGGTCCAACGACCCGGCGCCGTCCGGACCGAAGCTGAAATCTAACGGGACAGCAGTGCCAGGTAGTACTCATTCAGCATGTTGACAGCAAAACACAGTCCACTTCCATGTTTACGGACTTCATGGCCAACAGTGTTTTCATCGCGACCAGTTTGCGAGGGAAGTTACTGTCAACTGTAGTAATGACTTACTTTCAAACTTACAGTTGGGGTACTGGAAGGCGTTGAACGAGTCCGATTGGCTGTCAGAGCTGATGATATCACTGCTGCTGCCGCTGGCGGGGGAGGTCCACTCAGAGGGCACGCCAGGGTCGTCCACAGGACGGGTGACATTCTGACGGTTCAGGAGCTCCGGCAGGTCCTTGGGAACCTCCAGACTACCGGGGCTGCTGCCACGCCTGGTCATACCCTATCAGAGACAGCAATGGAAGAGTTGACACACGGACGACAGGGCGGAGGGGAGCAGGCGGTTGGGCGACAGGGCGGGGGGGAGCAGGCGGTCGGACGACAGGGTGGGAGGGAGCAGATGATTTTCACTTGTTTTCGCAGCTCAGAAATGTTGTGTATGGAAGCGAGACAGAAGAAATTTAAAAAAGAGAGACAAAAGAAGGGAGACTTACAGAGGTGGCTCTGACTCGCAGACGCTCTTGGATGAATTCATCCATCAAGTCTCCAAAGTTCTGGTTGCTGTTGCCGACGTCACTGGACACAGGGCGGGTCTTCTGACAAGGTTCCTCTTTATTGGCTGGGATCAGGCAGAGAAAACGGTACAAACTTCACACCGGGGTCGTTGGCTCGCAACACCACTCAAATATGCAATGCCATCAGTATCCCTATAGGCTGTGGATCATTTCATGTCTCTCAAAGTGTGCCAGTGTAACATGAGGAAGAGGTTGGCAACTACTGGTTCAGCCACGGGCGCCCTTTTCAAAACACTGAGCCCAAAGCCAGTTGTATTTGAAAAGAAATCGAAATGTCGGCACTTGATCATCATCATGCCTGACTTTATTTGGGTAAATCCTGCGGTACAGACTTACTAAAACTCTAAAATGATTGAGATTTGGTGCTGAATTCTGTGAGATTTTATGTTTAAACTACAAACATCTAAAATAACTATGTTAATAAATTCCAATTAAATTGACTGAATACCAGTTTAGGCCCATGAGATGTCTGTTGCCAAGCCCTTCTGTAAGGTGCCTGCAGTGTTGAATGTACTGTTATATTGTGAGGAGAAATGAGAGATCAATGATACAATGATCAACAGAACAACCTTTAAGAAAAGCCAACCAACACAAATGAGTCCATACAGTTAAGCGATGCAGGAGTTACTTACATGCAGTCCGAGAGAGATAGAAAGATAGAAAGAGAAAAAGAGTGAGAAAATAAATAATACACAGATGAACAAGATAATAAAGAGAGATAAAAAAACAGAACGAAATATAAAGGGAGAAATAGAGAGAATAGAGTGAGACCTTTTGTACTGTCCAGGCCAAGAGTTGAAAGTGAACTGTGGTTTGGTGAGAGAGACTAGTTGCTGGTTGTGTTAACTGGGTAGCCAAGAGGCACTGAAAGATGTGGCAGCATTCACACCACGGCCATGAGACAAACAGATGTTACTGCATGAACTTGAACCTTGGGCTAGACTGTCACATAGAAGCAGAGGGCAGGGAGCACCGTTTGTGCTACGCCCACCCCATTTTCCCACAATCCCCCTGGTTAGTTGGTTCTTTCAGTTGTGTTTTAGTTCTGGTGACATGCAGATACTTGTGTATTCTACCGGCCTGAAAGGCCACTACGACGTGTGGCGCTGACACAAAGAATAAGACAAGCTGTGACGATGGTCAAGGGAAAAATAAGAAGCTACTACAGTAAAACCTAAGGGAGAAAAATACTTGATTGTATGCAGTCATTAAGAGGACCCAGTTCAATGCTCTTCAGCCAGCCGGTCGTGGTGCCAAAATCCAATTTTCTTTCAGAATGGTTATACTGCCCCCACCTGGTCAGATGTTTATTTACATGTTGTCGGAGCATCAGCACAGACCTGAAGGTACTTTTCCAGGGATTGTGTAAATATAAAAGCAATGGATTGAGGCACATTACATTGCTTAACTCTCCTGTGCCAATACAATATAGTAAATGATACAGGCCTGATGTTAATGTTGGATGGTGTGTACAATGTGTTGCTGTTCGGTGGTGTATGGCTCTGAGAGAGAATGCTGGGAAGGCGTGAGGCCGCATGCAACATCCAGGGAGGGAAGAGGAGGGGCAGCAGAGATTTAGTCCCAGAAGCTGGAGGAGGAGGAGGAAGAGGAGGAGGGAAGAGCTGTCCCAGGAGGAGAGGAAGGGGGGCCTTCGGCCGGGCTTTGGTTCTTTTTTTTGGATTGTGTCAGCTACTTTAAAACAGAAAACACAAAAAAAGCTTCAATTTAATCCGCATTCAGCACAAAATCAAACGGTTAATAAAAATAAAAAAAAACAACAACGGAAAAAGATGGAGCAGGAGAGAGATCGGCGGTGCTTTGTGTTTTGGTCGTTCTGTGTCCCGTGTGGTTGTGGGTTGTGCCGTAGGGCAGTGGCGCTCCGCGAGTCTCTCACCTGGTGCTTTTCTTCCAAAATAGCCCTTTACATGAGTGTACAGGTCCCTCAGAGGCGCCTCAGGGGCCCCGCCGGGGGCTTTGCCGTGCTGCTGGGGGCCTGCAGAGCCGGAGGCGTGGGCCTTGGGCTTGGAGAGAGCATGGACCACAGATTTATATACACCACCCAAAAGCGCCACCTGCTGTTGCCGAGAGGGACTGATCCCTGACTCCGCGTCCTGCGATCGGGAGCGGGTACTGCGGGGCCGGACGGAAGAGCGACCCAGGCGGACGCGCGCCGGCCCCGATGGGTGAACGCCCACTCCGCCCGTCTCCCGGTCCGGTTGCTCCCCGTCGTTTCCGCACGCCCCCTCCCCTCCCAGCCTCTCTTTGATCTTTGACCCCCCTGTTCCTGTCACCCCCATGGAGTGGCCGCTGAAGTGGCTGAGGCGGCGCAGCCGCGTCCTCCAGTGGGCCTCCTTGGCATCCAGGCGGCTGTGGAACTGGACAGACTCCGTGGAGGGCTGGAAGCTGACATGGACTCCTCCTGCGCCCTGGGGCTTTCGGGGCCTGGCCCTGGCCAGCCTGGGTTTGAGTGCTTGGTGGAGGGAGAGGGGCGGCGGCTGGGGCGATTGGCCTGAACCCCCGGTCTCTGGGTTACACTCACACTCTGTGGCGTCCTGCCTGACTAAGTGGGGCTCTTCCTTGTTCCCTGGGACCTGTGCAGTTACCTGCTCAGCTAGACTAGAGCTCCCCCTGCTGGTCGGCTCCCTGTTGTCGATTTGCTCCAGGCACTTATAGATGCTGCTCTCCGGAGGCTGCTGCTCTGCCTCTTTGCCGTCCTCCTCCGGGTCTAAACTTCCCTGCCTCCTGACCTGCTGGGAACTTACCATCTCGCCGCTCCTCTCCTCCCCTCCTCCCTCCTCCTGGCTTACGTTACTCAGGTACTCCCTGAGAGAGCTGAACAGGTCCTCCGCCTCCTCCCGCTCAGAGGATCCGGAGAGCCCGGGGCGGGGGGAGCCCCCCCCGCACGTCCAGTCGGGAGCCAGGGGGCGGGGGCCTATCATCTGCCACAGATGGTCATAGATGCTATCCCCCACCTCCAGAGAGGCCGCCCAGCCAGCCGGCGCCGCAGGGGAGTCGGGAGGCGCGGGGGTGCTCGGGGAGGGGCCAGCGGTGGAGGGGGCGGGGTTTGAGGGGGGACTGTCGGGGACGGGGAGTGCACCTTTGACCCTTTCGGCGATGAACGGCTCCATGACGTCCGACGCGCTGCTGCTCCGGGGCAGGCCCTGGGGTTCCAGATCGCTGGACGCTGAGAACACCTCCGAAGCCGGGGTGTCCTCGCTCTGGGAGCAGTGGCGCATCCTGGGGGGCCGAGGGGCCACAGCCGGTTCCTCCATATCTGGAGAAAGACGGGGGGGGGGGGCACAGGGGGCAGATCAGTGGGGAGGCTCCTATTGACTTGGCGGGGCAACACGGCCGGGGTGTTCAATAGAGTGCATCGGGGTCCAGCGATATAAACCCCTGGGGGTGGCGGAACTAGTTCCAAAGCGGCTACCGTCATCTACAATTGCCGCTCGCATCCAATATAAGGAAACAGAGGAGGAGGTCAAATGTAGTAGGCCAATAGGAGAGCTAGTGTCAAAGGTTATTCTAACCATATGTCGCTGGACCCAAGGGCACCGACTGACTCATGCAAATACATATGTTCAGGACACAAAAACAGTGGCAAACGAATGGCAAAAAGAACAACATTCCATTTGATCTACAGAATAAATTATACTAAATGAGTCTAAAATCCTTCTTTAGGTTGACGGTATCAGTGATTCCGAGAAGACTTTATTAACACGAATCATGGATACACATCGAAACACATGCAGGCAGAACAGAAACAGTGATTCAAACCACGACAACCAAGACAAGAGCGGCGTCTCGGCAGGAGTCAAGAATCCTATCCGCCTCCGGCGGCGGAACGGCGCGTCGATTAAGAAGCGCTCCCGCACATGCCGGGAGACGCGGACACTCGGAGCAAAGGCGAGTGCCGAGGCGATGCGCGCACACACAGACACGGTGGAGAATGAACGGACACAAGGACCCCGGCGACAGCGAGTGAAGAAGCGGGGTGAAGACGTAGAGTAGAGGGCTCTACCTGCCAGCTCGTCGGCTAGGGGAGTGAGGACAGAGTCAGGCAGGGGAGGGTGGTGAGGATGGATCAGGACGGGGGCACTTTTAGCACTGCGGATAAAGGCCTGGGACAGGAGAGTGTCCCCTGTCGAGCAGCTACGCAGGCCTGAGGGACGGACGCCACGGGAGGGTTTAGAGAGGGGGCAGAAAGCAGGAGGGGAGGTTAAACAAGGAAGGGGGGGGGGTTCAGAAAGAGGGGACAGTGAGAAAAGGGTGAGAGAGAGGAGGGAGGAGAGAAAGTGAGGGGAGAAAGTGAGCGTACGCACAGCAAGGAAGAGAGCAGTGACTTTTAGAGGGAGGGCGGGGCCAAAGCGAGGACCCGCCCTCCGACTGGATCAGGAGGCGGGTCACTCAGACAGTTGTGCTCATTTGATCTCGTACTTCATTGTATCAATAGCTAAAATGAGCTTCATCGTGCTATAAATCACATCTAGCTAGATTTACCACATCCAGATATACTAGAATGATTAAACTCGTAATTAAGTAACCATCAATATGTACCAGAGTCATCAATATGTACCAGAAAGACTTAGACACAAGCTTAACACAACTAATCCCCCAATAGTCATGTCAAGATAATATCGGATGCTTGTGACGGGAGTGACACTCACCCACAGTCTTCTGGCGGATGATGTTCCTGGCCTTCTCCATGCCCGGGGAACCAGCCGTGGTGGCGCTGCGTTGCCTCATGGCGGCGGCCTGGCCGCTCCCCGGCTGGTCCCTGCTCCAGCCCTTAGAGAAGGACCGGTCCACGGCAGTCTTCTGGCCTTCGTGGGCTCCCCCTGGGGATTGTCAGAGACGGAACTACTTAGGTAGAGGTCAGTAGAGGTCTGTGGCGTTACATAGAAAGGGAGGGGGTGTAAACGGAGACGCGGAGAGAGAGTGGGAAAGGCATGGACACATTTCTACCTTTGCCTTTATGTTTCTTCATTTTCTGTTCGCTCAGCTTGTCCAGGGGCAGATCGTTCAGATCCAGACTGTACATGTTAAGAAAGAAAAAGTGAGCAATTAAAAAGAAGCTTGTGTCTTCCTGTTTGTGTTTCTGTCTGTATTCGGAACATCATCTCCATTCACCTGTACAGGTTACGGGCCAGAACCTTGGTGAGCGTCTCCATGGTGAGGGACCACTCGGTGACCAGCTCCTCCCAGCAGGTGAGCGAGGACAACACGGCCAGCAGGTCATCCCACAGCTCGCGGGAGATGTACACGTTCAGGTTCCCCTTGATCCAGGCCACTATCAGAGTCTACCACGGGAGGATTAGACAGTCAAATGGCAGGCCCGAACCCCATCGGGAACAACATTTGAAAGCAGGACACTATACAGAGGCTCTCCTTCAGGAGGACGCCGCGGGGTGAGTACCTGGAAAATGGCCCCAGCCAGCCTCCCGGAGAGAGTCAGGTTCTTCTTGACATTGGGCATGATGGAGGGAGGCCTCTTCATTACACACTCGGTCACTCTCAGCAGAACCAGCAGAATCTGCTCCCTGCGGACAGGACAGACAGAGATGTCAGAAGGGATCAGGTGAATACCAAGTGATGCCCGCCTGTAGCCCAGATTTTCCATAAGCAAGGCCTGCCATGCTGTTCACCCCTGAATTTCTAGCTCAGCAGTCGTTTTGACTCAACGGCAGGTTCGACCGACTGCACCTCCTCTACCCACCCTAAGCGGAAACCCAGACGGATAAGCTATAACGGCACTAATACAGAACACATCGGGACGGGCTGTAAATGACTTCTATGCGTCCTCACTGAAGCCCGTGTGGGGGCTGCTCGGCTGGCGGTAGGCGTGATTTACCATGTCTTCTTGTCCATGGTTTCGTGCATGACCAGACTGCGGTAGATGTTCAGGACTCTCTTGCACATGTCCACGTGCTCCTCCAGCAGCGTCTTGTGCTCGTTGGCCGGCTCCAGCAGAAACACGTTGGCCGAGTTGGTGACAAATACCTACGGTGGGGGGAGAGGGGAGAAACGGAATGAGACGACAAGTGGTGTAATGTGAGTGTGTGTGTGTGTGTGTGTGTGTGTGTGTGAGTGTGTGTGTGCGTGTGCGTGTGCGTGTGCGTGTGTGTGTGCGTGTGCGTGTGCGTGTCTGTTGGCCCACAGGATGTACCTGCAGAGTTGTCTGAACGCCTGCATGCACTCTACACTCCAGCAGCTCCTTCTCAGACCCCTTGCTCGCCCCCTGAGGAGACATAAGAACAACCGACAGGAGTCAGAAGACGGAGACGCTCAGCTGCTGTCATGTCCCGTTCCCTGAGGGTTGTGTCATATTCTGATCCGCCCCGGGGCCTCCACCCTCCCCCAACCCCCGGAGCACCCCGGCCCACACCTCCAACTCCTCCGGGCCCTGCTGGGGGACGGGCTCCGGGCTGACCCCTCCGGCCCTCTCCTCGTCCGGCTCCCTCATGAATACAGGCTTGTCCTCCTGGGCGATCCACTCCTGGTAGACCCTGACAACCTTCCTCATGGCGGCAGCCTCACACATGGGCAACAGGAAGGCCTGAGGAGAGACGACCACACGTCAATGAGACTGGAGCCCAAACCTGTTCACCCACCTCATCCCTGTGGTGCATACAGTCACAAAATACCAGACTATACCAGCATATTTACACACCAGTAGTAGTAGTAGTTATATTAATAGTAGTTGTAGTATTAACAGTAGTAGTAGGAGTAATAGTATTTATCAATATTGTATTAACTGTAGTAGTAATTGTAGTATAAAATTGGTTGTTATAGCAATATTTAATCACATTTGTACAAGTATTAATAGTAGTAGTATTAACAGTTGTTGTAATAGAAATAGGAGTATTAAGAGTAGTAGTAATAGTAATATTAAATCATAATTGTAGTAGTAATTATAATAGCATCAGTCGTAGTAGTAGCAGTATTAACTGTAGTAATAGTAGTTGTAGTATTAAATCAGTAATAGCAATATTAAGTCATATTTGTAGTAGTATTAATAGAAGTAGCAGTAGTAATAGTAGTAGAATAAATATTCATCTATTTGGATTAATCCCACATAAACCATGTGACGTGGCGCGCCTTTAAGTGTGCCACTCACCTGTCTGAAGATCTCTGTGATGAAGTTGACATTGGTCCGCGAGGAACAGAGCACCCTCCTCACCACCTCCATGTCGGTGAGGTGCTCCTCATCCATGCTGCACAGGCTGGAGGAGCTGGGCTCCCTCTCTGTCAGGGTGGACGTGTTGGAATGCGACTGCTCCTGCTCGCAGCCCGTCCCCCCCTCCAGGCTGTCTGCCCTGGGGCCCAGGTCATCCCCCAGGATGTGACCGCGAGCCGCCAGCCCGGCCGCCGCCCTCTGAAACACAACCGGACCAACACCGTTACACCTTCTACCAGGCCAAACACATGTAGACATAATTACACTCCGACCCGGGAAAATGCTCCACTCAGGTGTGTGTGTGTGTTTTAGGTCTAACTATTTTTATGGGGACCAAATGTCCCAATGAGTATAGTAAAATCAGAAGAAATTGGACTATTTGCCGGTCCCCATGAGGCTAAAGTCAAATTCTGGCTCAGAGTTTAGGTTTAGAATCAAGCTTACAATAGATTTTAGTTAGAATGGGTGTTTCTTTAAGGTCCAGGCATTGCTGGTTAGGTTTAGGGTTAAGGTTAGGATAAGGTTAGGGTAGGGGTTAAGGAAAGGGTTAGGTTTGGGGTTAGGTTTAGGGCAAGGGAGCATGCAATTTCTATTTTCTGGTACCCATGAGGTTAGCTGTACAAACTTGTGTGAGTGCGTGCTTGTGTGTGTGTGTGTGTGTGCGTGGACAGTAACTACCTGGATATTCTTTGGCACGCTGTCCCTCTCTCCGTCCACCCCGGGGATGTGGGTTCCAGTGTTGGACCGAGGCTCCAGCCAGAAGGACACCAACCAGCGGATGACGATGACACGGGCGTTCAGGTGGCTCTCCTTGGTGCAGTACATTGCCTCGTTGGTCTCCGGGTCCCTCCTCACTACGCAGTAGAAGGGCTTGGGTCTCATCGAGGGAACCTCTGGAGCGGGACGTGCGTTTAGTTCAGACTTCGGGGTAACGCTTGGAATTTCGTGGAAAAGTTCATTTTGTTTGCAATTCAAATCGAAAAGTGACACCTTCATATATTCTAGATTCGTTACACAAAGTGAATCATTTCAAGCCTTTTTTGTTCCAATCTTGATGATTACAGCTTACAATTCATGGAAATCAAAAATCCAGCATCTCAAAATATTAGAATAAGAGAAATTACTATGCAGAATTTGCCGGACTGTGTAAGCAGAGCCGGACAAGAAGAGTGAATGTCTCGTACTGAGTGAGTGACTCTTGTAAAATAGCGTAGTGGTTAGAAACACGGACTATGGAACAACAGGTCCCACGTTCAACACCAGTCAGTCAAAACACATTACACCTTAGGATTGGTTTAGGACTGACAAAATCATCGCTGGTTACACAATTCTCTAGTCTTTTCACTTGATGAAAAAATCAGTTATTGCCACCTATACTGATGGTTGCTTCATCAATGTCATTCACGAATGGCTAATAAGCTGTTAAAACAGCTAGTGGCAAAATCCATACAGTTCATAGATGCCATTTGTGGTGGAGGTGACCTTTATAAGAAACGTTAGTCAGTTCAACATGATTGTTAATGGTGTCTAGCGATATATTCAGACTTGGTATGATGTTAATAGGTGACAGAAAGATCTAATGTCGAGACGGTACACCGACAGTGGATAGGCGTGCAGTTCATTCGTGTGGTGGCAAAATACGGCAACATTCAACACTTTCAGTTGCGGCCTGGCTGAACTAGTCTTGCCTGGTTCCGTTTCTGGTTTGAGATGCACCTGTACGACACAATTAACGCTGACATATTACGACATTATCTAAAGTGGCATAACTGAAAGTTGTTCATGATGGGAAGTTGTCTCACCTAGTACAGGATAATACAAACTGGTCTCCTTGGAGAAGTTGGGGAATATGTGCGGCAGGTAATACTTCTTAAAGTTTCCGAACAGGAAAGCGAAGCCCTTCTCGTGGTTCTCTTTGCACTGCCACTCGAGCCCTTTGGCCTGTAGGGGGACGACGATGGTAACACAAAGACAAGAGGCGACTGTTATCGGAGAGCATTAGAGACGGGACCGTGGAAAGAGACAGCAGGCGAGAGGTTGAGAGGAGGCTTTGTCTGGGAATGCCAGGGAGAGAGAAAGCAGCACAGCTGCGAGTCTGTATGTGCATCAGAGTACAGTAAAATACAGGGAAGACATCCAGATTTGCTCTAAATAATATCAGGCTACATATATGAGCTATGGTTTCAATCCCGTCTCAAGTACTGCTGAAATTTCTGTTTGGATGCAGCAACAGAAACGTAAAGCGATGCAAGCAACGTTTCAGATGGTTCCATTCATCTGGCCCTGCTAACTGAAGCACGCGTGCAGAGAGACGCCAGTCTCAAAGGCTAGAGAAGTAGTACTGCATCGGACAGCTTAGTGGTTAGAACAGCAGGCAGTATAAAGGCTGACTCGAATCCCAGATATAACGAGGATTAAACGAATTAGTCATCTCTGGAGCGAAGCAATGAAGACCAGTTTTTACTGTAAGTTGCTCTGGATTGGACCCAGAATGCACCGGCGCAAAGCATGTTAGCTGTGTTAGTAAGGAAGAGACAAGTACCTGGTTTACCATGTATTTCAGAAGAGCCTCTAGGAAGTATCCAGTGAGGTCCTCCTGGGCCTTATCTCCAGACTGAGGAGGAACCAGGGGACTGATCTCTTCCGGAGTCACTTGGGCTGAAGTAGGAAGACAGAAAGAAAAGGAACAGAGGAAGCAGGAAAGTCAATTAGACAGACATTTCAAATATGTGGCCGTCTGAAAACATTTAAATGTACGTTTGAAATTGGCCACATAAAAGTTTGCGCCTGCAGAACAATCAATGACAAGCTTTTCACCCTTATAACTACAGTCAGTGGAAAGGTGAAGGGTCTGAAGGAAATGCGTTTATACTGACTCTCCTGGAGGCTGAGGGGGGGGTTGACCAGGTTGTCCAGCGTTCGGGGGCCCAGCTCCGACTGGGGGGAGGGGAAGCCCGGGATCAGGCAGGCGAACATCCACAGTTGCTCTCGCAACGCGTTGCCTTGCAAGGCCTGCATCCATAGCAAGAACAACCGCACACCCTCCCTTCTGATCTGAAGGGGAGAGAGAGAGACATGCTCAGAGGAACACAAAAACAAAAACCAAAATAGCTGTAGAGCAGTCAGATGCAGGCTGGCGACGGTCACTTAAAGGACCGATTCGATGTACCTTCAAAGAGTTCCCGGTGTGCAACAGCTTCTTCAGAATGAGGCCTGCGAGGAAACGACAAATCACATCGCGCCATGTACGGTAAACAACCAGTCAGCAACTCCCGCCCAGACTAGCCCCGCCCCCCGGCACTAGAACAAATGTCAGAGTTCTCGGTCAGAGCTGGGAGACGCTTGTCCCCAGGTCCTTGGCATTCTCTGGTATTCTCTGGGTGGCCTTTGTATCCAACCGCTCAGTGCTTTCAGAGCAGTGGAAAAGGAGAGGCCACCCATCTTGGGGTCGAGGAGAGGGCTGGCTGCGCGGGGACGGCCACTACCACTCCCCAAGTAATAGTCCCACTCCAAACACACCCTACAAGTCATGTATATTAGATATCACATAGCTACGGTCTGAACTCAGATTTCCGTTGCAGGAGAGGTAGGACTATGTTGGCCAGAAACACTTAACTGGCTAAACCTGATTTTCAAAAACACAATGGGACCAAATCATTAGGTAAAATCTAGAATAAGAAGAAAAACTAAAAATAAACTCCCTCATAAATGAACATTTCTGTTTCGGATGTATTTTTTTAAAGGGCCTAGAATAGATGTACCTATGCTGTGGAACTGCCATCGCCCTTGTATTCGCTCTGGAAGTAGTTGGAGGATTTTCTGTAAGAAGGAACGTAGACCACAGCAGTCAGAAACAGTGTCAATATTACCAGAGAGATGTAATACATTCATTGGAAAATGATTCAAGTAGTCGGTCAGCCACCCTGTCAGCCAGCTTGCCTCTGCTGTGGGTTAGGCAATCAGGTAAGCACTAAATATCTGACACTAAATCAACAAGACCATGAGGCAACCTGTGAGACACACCTTTCCAGGGTTATGGTTTAAAAGCAAGGGAGGGGTGAAAGGAGCCCTAAATTACAAAACGGTAACATTTTAACACATGAAACGACTTAAGCCATGTCAGTCTTTAACCCAATTCCAACCACCCATTTGGCTTGGATGAAAACTGCTTAGGTAACTCTCCATTAATATTAAGCTAAAATAAAAAAAGAAATATTTGATACTGACTGGATTGTCAAAGTGTGTGTGGGTGTGTGTGTGTGTGTGTGTGTGTGTATGTGTGTACAGCTCTGGAAAAAAATAAGAGACCACTGCAAAATTTGGAGTTTCTCTGGGCTTACTATTCATAGGTATGTGTGTTTGAGTAAAATTAACATTTTCGTTTTATTCTATAACTGGTCAAAATAACCAAAAAAATACGCCTTGTTTTCAGACCTCAAATAATGCAAAGAAAACAAATTCATATACATTTTTCAACAACTAAATACTAATGTTTAAACTTAGGAAGAGTTTAGAAAACAATATTTGGTGGAATAACCCAGATTTTTGCGTCTTGGCATGCTCTCCACCAGTCTGTCACATTGCTGTTGGGTGTCTTTATGCCACTCCTGGCACACAAATTCAAGTAGCTCGACTTTGTTTGATGGCTTGTGACCATCCAGCTTCCTCTTGAACAAATTCCAGTGGTTTATAGTGGTTTTCATGTCTGGAGATTGGGTCTTGATCTGGTGGACCTCCATCCACACCTTTTTTGACCAGGCTGTGTGGCATGGAGCATTGTCCTTTGGGAAAACCTTGTACTTGGCTTGATTAATGAGTCCTTCACAAAAACAAATCTGCCCGATTCCAGCCTTGCTGAAACATCCCCAGATCATCATCGAGCCTCCACCTAATTTCACATTGGGTGCGTGGCACTGTGTCTTGTAGGCTTCTCCAGGTCTCCGTCTGACCACGTTCTTATGAACCATTGATCGTATGAACGCCCGTCTTTGAAATTTTCAGGATGGAACACCCTGTATCCCTCTGCCAGTGAAGCCAGAATTTAACCCTTCTTTTCCTCACTCAGAGCTTTTCTTTTCAACTCTTGTCAAGCTGAATAGTTATTTTATCATTCAAATGACCTTTGAGGTACTACTTGCACAGTTTTTGCCATCCAGCTGGACCTATTGCAAGAGGATAGTGATGACCACAGCAGTCGTTTTTATATCCAGCTGGACCTATTGCAAGAGGATAGTGATGACCACAGCAGTGGTTTTTATACTCATTCTTGTTCAAATAGATTTGGTTCAGGTAATCACCTAATCAGTACCTCGTTAAGTAAAATGAGGTGTGTCTGTGTGGGAATTTAACAGACAGTGTAATGGAATGGCTGCCATACATGTAGAGATGCTGATGTAAGAAAAATTAGGAGAGATCTTTTCCCCAGAAAAAGATCACTGCATACATACAACCAGCCAAAAATCATGTATGTGTACACACGCACGCACACGCGCACACACGTGCAAACGCACGGGCACACGCAAACGCGCACCTTGATGAAGAAAAAAAATCCCAGCAAAGGAAAACCTGAGGCTATTTTGAGCTTAGGTTGTGGGTAAAAGTTACAACTGGCGTTAGAGTTATGGATTATTATGTGCGCGCGCGCACGTGCCTGTTTGTGTGTATGTGTGTGTGTGTGTGTGTGTGTGTGAAAGACGTGGGTACATTTAGATACATGAAATCTAAACAGCACAACTTGGTATGGCCTTTAAGTCTTGTGAGCTTGGCCTCCAGTCTAGTAAGATGCCGTGGCCAGGCACCACCACATGTCTGTGTCTGTACATCCACTGACTGGAGAATATTTAGCTCATGAGTATCGTGGAGTTGCCAAGACAACACTAAAAAGCACCCTAATCTCTAATTTACAATAACATACCATGGACAGTAACCAAACATTACATAACAGTAAGACACCTACAGTAAGTTGAATGAAGGGTATTTAAGGCTAACTCTCCATTACACCTACACTATTCTTCTGCCTATGTGTTCTCTACACTGCATAATTAACCAACCAAGTTGGATTTATGTCCCTCTCAAAGGACTAGCAATTGTTGATCATTTGAAAACAATAATGCAGAAGTCTCACCTCAAATATGTATAGAATAGAGTCAAGCTCTTCCCTTTGCGATTTGTGACCTGCAAACGAGAACTAAGTGTGAGGAAGTGGCTGAAACAATACATGAGTATATCACTATGATTAGTGAATGTTCTCGACATTGTGTTCTCACCTTTTTGTTTGAGACTGACTTCAATGGTAACAAAGTTCTCAAAGAACACATAGTAGATGTGAGAGTAGTACTGGTCAAAGAAGTTCTTCAGGTCCCCCGACTCAGCATTTTCTGCATGGAGACATAGGGACAAATGAATAAATTCATGATAGAGAGAAAGAGAAAGAGAGAGAGAGAGACTGCTAGTTGTGCAGTAACACAAACCAACAGACAGAGGATGTCAGGAGTTTAGACCGTTTTTGGAGTATTACCTCAAGAACACATACAATAATTAAAAGGCTAGTTGTTTTTCCACATAATGAGGCCAGAAAATATTATAGCCCTGAGATTTCCCAAAAAGGTCAGGGGTCCTTAACTTAGCAATAAGTTGTACTTATTATTATTAAGTAAAGTCTGTTCCTCACTTTCCTCAGAAATACTGCACCTAATAGCCACCTGCCTTGACAGACCATCAGCCCACATTAACAATACAACACTCGACCACAATTACAGCAGTGCTGGCCAGGAAACACTTAGCCTTGACATCAACCAACTCCGAGAATACCGACTGAGCAACCAACAACCGTTCACACGTGCTCACACACGCTCACCCGCCTGCGCTCGCCTGCGCTCGCCTGCGCTCGCCTGCGCTCGCCTGCGCTCGCCTGCGCTCGCCTCCGCTCCCCCGGGCACCTAACCGCTGGCTGAGAGTTAGCTGGTCAATCTAACGATATTATTGAATTACCTCGAAGGTCTGCTGCCCGCTAATTACACAAATCAGCCAAGGAGTGTCTTGTAGACTAAGCTGTTAGGACACTGTTGAGAAGCCTTACAGAGGGGAAACGGAACAGACAGGCACATTTTTAGGACAGAATGTGTATCTTCCTGTCCTGCCCAGGTGAAACCTGGGGAACCTGATAGAACCAAGCTTTTAAATCCCCTGTGACTTTACATAGATATGGAATCCTGACCAGAGCCAGGTAAGACAGGAGGAGGACTCAGTAGTCAGACAGGAACAGAGGATGTGTGAAAACCTTCCCGTAAATGTCCAAACAGTTATTTATTTTTCTTGTTCGAATTATTTGAAAAACACCAGGCAGTTATTGCAGACATTCGGCAGTTGAGGACCAATTTTTCTTTAAGACCAACTCTGGAAATGCTGTTACAGTACTTGTATCACACCGACGAGGGCTCCTGCCTGACCTCTCTGGTCTATTGAGCAGCTCTCACAAAGTGAGCTAATGGCAGAGACTCTGATCTGGAGCCAAGTGACACAGGTCAATACATAGGCTACAGTACCACACAGCTAAGATGCCGCTCCTGAACCAGCTAGCCTAAAAACTGTTCTCTGTACTGAACAGCAATCAAGCTCTGCCAGTGACCAAACTGTCAAATCTTCTAGTCCACGAGACGTCCATTCCTTCTGAGAAAAGCGTGACCGGACACAGGTCCAGCTTAAGACTGGAGCAAAACAAAGAATGTCTTGACATGTACTGACAAGATTTGTTCCATTCTGATTATAAAGGTGACTCATGACTATGACAATGCCTGGCTGAAGAACTACAGACACTAAATATAATCCTATCGACACAAGCACTATCAAAAGCATCTAAAACAGACAAACAAGTGTCTTATTAGCCAACTTCCTCAACTGACATAGTTCTGTCAGAACTGCTCTGTCTAGCGCAGCACCTGCCTCCGTAAAAGTAAAAGCCTCAAGGAGAACAAGCCTTATAAGAAATGGCCTTGTAGGGCATGTTATATCTAAGAAGCCATCCTAACAAAAGCAACAAGCAGAAGAAATACCCAGAAGAGTGTCAACCAGAGGCAGAAAGTCTCATGTAGGGATTGGTTTAAATTCAATGTTTTTGGTTCTCAGAGGAATTAGGAATGCTGAAATATAAACAGATTTTGATTTATTATGGTGTACCTAAGCAAAAATGTGATCTGTCAGAATGATAATGACCCCAAACACTCTGCAGACACGATTAAATCCTACTTGGTTCACAGTACTAGATGAGACAACTCAGAACCCCGATCTCATGACGAAGAAATGCAGAAACAAAACATAGCCATAATCAACTTTTAGGCAAATCCTGCAAGACACTTAAGGGGAACGAACAACAGGACTAGGCTACTTGAAAAAAGATAATGACTAAATGCTCATTACTGACTTGCTTCAAAACACAAAGTATTTGTTTTTTTTTTAATGTTTTTGTGTTTACGTCAATGTTATATTGTGTTTAACAATGAACAAATAGTCACACACTACAGTACTGTGTGACAGAAATTAATGAATGAAGCTGGTTCTGAATCTAAACCTTGGGCACAGGGTGTCCTGTGGGAAGCACAGTGTGTGGAAAATAGCAATGTCAAATGGGTAAAAACATTTGAGAAGCCAATGTCATTCCTAAATACCAGTGAAAAGTTTGAATCCCTACTAATTCAAGGGGGTTTATTATGTTGAACATGAAGTCAAATCTGAGTATAATGATTGTATGAATATCCTCCTTAATATCAATTCATGTAATCTACCTGAGTACTACAAGTAGAAATTACTTTTAACATTTGTATGCCAGCTATTTTACCAGCAAAAACCAAGTCATTTAGTCAAAATCTGAAATAGAAAACTTCTTGTATCGCCCACAGAATAAGGATTCATCGTTTTGCTGCACTGAGTTGCAGGAATACTATGCTTTGATTGTAAAGAACATATCTTCTAAAAACATCAGACGTTTTTATTTTTTTACAATTAACCACTTGTCACTCTAACTTACATAATTGCTCTGATTATTGTCAATAAGAAAAATGCATACAAACGCACATTGTAAACAAAATATCTAACCTTTTCAAGAATTATGAAAACACTAACCATCTTCACAGTCAAGATACCTTAACACACATAGACCTACAAGCTCATATGCTGGTGGTGGTTTTACTACACATAAGAACTTTTTTGGGACCAAAACATATCCCCTTTAAAGATCCTACTTATCCTAACTTTAACCGCCAAAACCCTTTATGCCTAACCTCAACCCAAATTCTACACCTACATTTCAATATTATTGAAATATTATTATTAACCCTTAATCTTAACCCCAAGCAAAATATTTTTTAGACGCGATGACTGGCAAATATCCTGATAAGCAGGGTTACTATATTTGTAACATATTACACACACAGACACAGACACACACACACAGACACACACAGACACACACAGACACACACAGACACACACAGACACACAGACACACAGACACACAGACACACACACACACACGTTTAAGTAAACTGCCAATCACTTTTTCAGTTCTTCCTGCGTCCATTAGTTTTCAAAATATTAGCTAATATTAAGTTGTTTATTATTTTTTCTAAAATGTCATTGGGGCTATGAAAGCCTATGAATGTTATCGGCTCATTTGTAATATTATTTCAATGTGAACAAAGTATGGTTTGAAATGAATCAGAAAGGTTTTGGATACTTCAGTAAGACATAAATGGGGATCATTATGCAGCAATTGTGATTTGATTTCCATCTGATTTAGTGCCAGTTCTGGTCCATTCTGTTCTATAGGTCCTGAAGAGGTGGACTTTTTGCTCCTGAGAGCAATGTAGGCAAAATATTTTTGACTATAACAATTTAAGAGATAGAGCTACATTTGTAAGAAAAGAAAAAAGAAACCATTCTTAATATAACTACACTGAGTGGCTACGGAAGTTTAATCACACAAACGCAGTTCAATAAAGGAAGCATTTTCCCGCAAGAGTTCTCTCTTGCAATCATATTTTAAAATCAGCCGAACTCACATGGGAAATCCTTTTTGTAAAAACAGTAATAAGTGACTATATTTTAAGAATGAATATATTGTCCTTACTTATTTTTCCTGTTGATTTCGACAGCCCGTATTAATAGTCGTCATTGGGAGACAGATGAAGAGGAGACGAAGTAAAGGGGACAGACGGGTACTTAACTACCCTACTTATGTTCATAGAGCTGGGAATATCGTCACTGGACCATGGCTCTGCACCATGTTTTTATCAAAATGTTTATAGATGTTTATGTTTATTAAAACACTGTGTCCGACCTCTGACTGAGTTTATACTACACATCGTAAGCCTTTAGCCTATCCTCGGTTGAGAAGTTGCCCTTATGCTATCGGTTCAACAATAAAAAGGTGAAGACCAGGACTGTAATATACCATAACTGTTTGAGCTACTATTCAACAAGGTTTTAACAACCATGTTCAGAATGAAGAGGTGTGAATGGCCGTAGCACAGAAAATGTTCCATCAGTGAGTGAAGAATAAACCCAACTGCCGTGAATTTCATCAAACATACTCAAGTGAAGGCATGTCATAGCGGCTTTACTGCCATTCAATTTTTTGTTACGTTTTTCAAAAAATGCACGGACACATTTTCGATTGATTTCAGTGCAAATTCTGTAGATTCCAGAAATGATTTTGGTTCCATCAATGTCTTCATTTTTACATGCTTAACCTTGTATTGTTCAGTGTCAATTATGGTCAGGTAGTGCAACACACAACATCAGGAATCAGAACACTCACTTTGGTAAGATCACTTGGGTGCCAGATCAGTGCTAGGCATATCTTCCCGAGAACTACCCTGTAGCCTAAACATGAGTCCATGACTCTTATACGTGCGTGACATTTCTCATGGATAGTCAGCGTGGTCAGGGCCCACCCTTCCAGTTCTCTCAGAGTGGAGCCCCTAGCCTAACCACTCCATCTTCAAACTGAAGCCATTCAGTTGAAGGTTTAAACTGTGTGTACAGTAATAAAAAAAAACTGAGGAACATTACAGCTACTTTTAAACATAAAAGGCCTAAAATACAAAGCTCAAGTCTAATGTCTTTAGACTCTCAAATTCTGCCTATTTATGCTAGCTACTACAGTAATGAGCCTAAATAGCTAAGCCAAAATAATGTTGTCATATTTCACTTATCAACAACAATTAATTGGAAACTCTAGGCCTGAAACATTGGTCCATGTGGTTTCTCAGAAGCAAACCAGCGCCTCTCCAACCTCAGCTAGTTGAACTACAGTACAATGGCATGATGACATTCTGTATTCTCACACCAGTTATTGTACTGGGGCCAATGGAAACAGGAAACCTGGTAACTACATTGAATACAATAGAGGAAACGTGTTCATAGGTTTAGAAATGCAATGTTTCACACACAAGTTGCAATGTAATAAGGCGTTAATAGTAAAGCTTCACCTCATTGCCTATGAAGATGTCACTGAAATTGATTTTATTTATTTATGAATATATTAAATATTTTTCATGAAAAAAAACAATAAGTGAATACATTTTTAAGGAGAGTGGACACATTGTTCTTACACATTAAAATACTCCTTTCAACCATTTATTCCTTTCAAAACATAAAAGACCAAGGGTGCCTCTGCCAGTAAAGTCAGGCAGCTCTGAAAATACAGTATGACTGCACTCTACAAAACTGACATAACAAATCCCAAAGGAAGCCCCGGTTTACATTTGCTGTTATTCATGGGGTCCCACCCAGTGCTCACACAGCCCATCCTCCTGACTGACCCCTATAGGCAGGACTCTGTCTTGCAGCCAATTCTTGGAGGAACTCCCTTAAATATTCGGATATGAGATCTTATTCTAGTACAGTAGATGTCCCACGAACATTGTTTGAGGTTGAGTAAAACTTGGCTACAACAGACTCTGTTGGTACAATTAGACTGTACATCAAAACAAGATTGCGATCTTGATTTCCATACAGAATAAAAGAGCACCATCCTGTATCGAATTAATGTAACTGTCAGTACCAAGTATATTGCTGTACGACTTTACATCATTTGCATTGACGTTTACTACAACAACTCAATTTTAAGCATTCCGATTACTCAAAACTGTATAATCCATTATGACTACCTACAATAGTACCAACGATTGTTATGACGGTATGTTTCCAAACTGTCTAATAATGGGTAACGTTAGCAGCAATGTATGTATGTATGTATGTATGTATGTATGTATGCTACACCGCAGCAACAACAGATAAAGTCGCTTTAGCTAGGATAGGTTTAGCATCAAGCTACACAGTACTTAGCTACTGTATCTATCACTGAACATTTCTCATTTTGATTTACCTATAACGATCCGCAGGTGTTTCAGCCGTGTCAGCACATCTTTCTTTGGATCCAACACTTTCTGTGTTGATTTTTTGACGTCCCCATGAGGCTTTTTGGAAAACATTCCGAAAGCTGGAGAAGAAAGAATTTGTAGGAGGGAGCAAAGCCCTGCTAATCTTCTTCAATAGGTGGCTAACCACAAGACCTGGAGGTTAGTTATCATTTGATGTCCTGCGATCTAACAGCCCACAAAGACGATAAAATGTATGCAAATAGATACAAGTCGATAAGATGTGTGCATTTTGCTGGGAGGAAAAACCCTTGCGCAAATCGTGGCTACCCTGTCCGCAACCCAACCAACACACACCTCTCCTTAAAATCTCAAAACATGGCGGAGCATGAGATATGAAAAACAAGATAATGGAAATCAGAGCAATTCAACGCAACGATCTGTTAGGGGGAAATAAAAATAATTATCTTATGTACGGAATGATTCATAGAAACAATGAACTCGAGCCTAATAAATGAAATACTCTTGTACAAGCAAGCACGCTTTTGGAATACAAAAGTTAGGCATTATATGATACGCTATGCACCAAAGTAGTGTACATTAGTGTAGATTTGTAAGTGTTCATCAAGATAATCGGCATGCTTTTGTAATTGTAAAGATCAAATAGGATTGGCGTGACTAATCTGGTGAATCTTACACCTAATATATAAAAAGTCACGTTTTTAAAATAACATGGATCATAACTGTAAAATATCAGATTTCCACAGGAGCATGAGAGGTATGCCGTCTATTTGGGATCTGAAATAGACATATTTGAAGCCATGCACAAATTTCTTTCCCCTGATTCGTCTTTTAAGATTAAATCTAGATCGTAAGACTTGTTTAGCAAGGTAGGTAGTTGCATACTGTTCCAGGTAGACTTTAAATCAGTATATTCATTGAACACTTTGTACAATATACTATTCTCAAAAATAATTTATTCTCAGCATTTCTTGAATTGATTTGTTTGGTCTAACGTGGTGTTTAGTGGGACGGGCTTACTGCCTGCGGAGTGTAGTTTTATTTCTTAGTTACTGCACTATTACTTTACGGAAACATCTTTATAAATAAACTACAATTCCCTAGCGTCAAAAAATGACGCTCCAGTGAACCGAGTACATGCGCGATTTATAGTTTGTTTTTAGCTTAAATTATTTCGGGCTAGCTTGCTAGCTTCCCATTAAAACGCAATTTTTTTAATCGTTTAAAAAACAGATTTGTTCATTCTATTGCTTTACTGTAATAGAATTACTTCCTCGTTTAGCTACTAACTTAATCAGATGAACTCCTGTGCCGTTTTCGACAGCTAATGTAGCTTGCTACAGTAGCTAGCTTTCGCGGTATATATCTTTATTTCTGAAGCATTTATTTGTTGTTTTTTATTTTGATTCGCTATTTAGCTAGCTAATTAACTAAGCAAACGTATAGCATTAACACAGATTCAGTAGCTATTGTGCATGTAGCTACCCATCTCTAGTTGAAAGTAACACGTTAGAAAAAAAGTAACTACTGCACTTAGCTAGCTATTTAACGTCTTGGCAGCTGGTAAGTTCAAGCATTGAACTGGCTAATAACTATGTGGTTTTATGGCTAAAATTGTAATCTATCTGGCATTGATGCAAACGTTATGATTCAAATTCAGGCAAAATAAGGAAGAGAACATGCCAATACATTCTCGAGAAAAGAAAGAGAGCAACCATGAAGAGATCATGGAAGTCGATTATCCCGAACACGAAGGGAGCAGTTCAGACGAGGATGACACTGAGAGCTCGTCCGTGTCAGAGGATGGCGATAGCTCAGGTAATCATTGGTTTACCAATCCAGTTTGTTTTATTTGCATATATAACACATTAGTTGCATTTATTAAATTTGCATTTATTCAACAATATGCATTTGTTGTAGAGATGGACGATGAGGACTGTGAAAGGAGAAGGATAGAGTGCCTTGATGAAATGACAAATCTGGAGAAACAATTTGGAGACCTCAAAGACCAGTAAGTCGCTAATTTACATTAAACTTGACAGAAGCGTGTCCAACATATTTTTATGTATATTTTCTTTTTATTTATAGGGTTGGTTGTTGAGTAAAACATTTACATTTCTTACTTTGTTAAGCACTTGGCATGGCAACCAACTTTTAACCAATCAAACGTGCTGCTATAACAGCGTCATTGGATGAGTGCTAACCTTGCATGCTTCTATGTAATGCCTTCTTTGTAGGCCTAACGTTTACCTAGGCTTTTGAAATTGAAGTTAATTCAATTCACAAGTTGTAACGTTGGGCTGGCCATTTTGTTGTTCTTAAGACCCAAGATGTATGATCAGAAAACCTGCAATCAAATTTTGAAGACTACCTGTTTTTGTTCAGGTTGTATAAGGAGAGGTTGAGTCAGGTTGATGCTAAACTCCAGGAGGTGATTGCAGGCAAGGCCACAGAATACCTGGATCCCTTAGCAAATCTGCAGCAGAACATGCAGATTAGAACAAAGGTTGCTGGTAAGTCTCTTGCAGAACTTTTAGATTGGGTTGTTTACCTTGCCTGACACTAATTTCACAAAATGCTGAAGTGTAGAACACCAGAAAATCAAAGATTTACTAATCTTCGTCCAAAGTTAGACAAAGTCAATCTAATGAAGGAAAGTGCATCAACTGTATGATGGCCTGTCTCACTGTGAAACTATAATTTTTATTCCCAGGAATCTACCGGGAGCTTTGTGTAGAGTCTGTAAAAAACAAATATGACTGTGAAATTCAAGCTGCTTCCCAACACTGGGAGGTGAGCATTGATGCTGGGAAGTCCACATTTCTACATCCATGTCCATCTTAAAAATGTCTAATGAATTTATATGTTTGGTGTATTATTTGCTGGTCATTGTAACCTTTGATTCCTTGTTTGTCTCAGAGCGAGAAGCTGCTGTTGTTTGATACAGTGCAGAGTGAACTAGAAGAAAAGATTCGGCGGCTTGAGGAGGACCGGCACAGTATTGACATAACCTCAGGTACCCTCTAGTCATTACAAGAGCTACTAATGTGCGTAACCCAACTCTTATTTGTTTAGACCCCGATACACAGTTGCAAGACCTGTAATGGTAGCTATTTCTGTAAATCTCTCCAATGAGCTTGTTTGTACAGGAATTGCCTTAGTCTGTGTTCAGGAAATTGCCCTATAATGCTATTTCTTAATCTTTCATATCTGTATTTACTCTTATTTTCTCACACAGAGCTTTGGAATGATGAGCTGCAGTCAAGGAAGAACAAAAGGAAAGATCCATTTAGTCCAGACAAAAAGAAAAAGCCAGTTGTTGTGTCAGATATCCTTGCATGCAAGATAAATATTTTGCATGTATTTAAAGTATACTTGCACCTGTTTGTCCCCCCACTTCTGTACTTACTATTTCCTTAACATTTGTACGACCATATATTGTCTATATGTTACAAGACTTGGATATACTGGAGGACTGGACAGCAATCAGAAAGGTAACTTTGCCTCAGAGATGCACTGCATGGTCTGAATGTATATTGTGAGTGTTGATATTTAAAAAATGTATGTCTTGCAGGCGGTGGCTACTTTAGGACCACACAGAGGTGAGACCTATGCTTTTGGAATTTCCAAGCCACACTGTGAAAACACAATAAATATACCCAATTGAAAGTTAACAAGTGCTGTAAGATGTTCCTATATTGACTTAAAATGTGTACTCAAACATTGTTTTCAAATATTTCTTGCAGTCTCCACCAATAAGAATGAAAAGCATCAGCATAATGCTCGATCAGAAGAGGGAAAGTTGTTTTATGATGGAGAATGGTACTGCCGTGGACAAACGATATGCATTGACAAAAAAGATGAATTTCCTACAAGGTAAGGGGAACACATTGACATTCTGGGGATGAGTTATTTTTGGATGTGACGTGTTCTATTTTTTATTTCTTTTGTCTATTTAATAATTTAAATGTTTTATCCTCTTCCCACAGTGCCATAATTACCACAATCAACCACGATGAGGTGTGGTTTAAACGACTTGATGGCAGCAAGTCCAAGTTGTACATCTCTCAGCTCCAAAAAGGCAAATACACAATCAAACACTGATAATTCCAAAGGTCAACTTGCATTACTAAAACTCCCTCTAAAGTTCAGAGAAGCACTGTATCTTCTGCCTTGTTTGATATTTTTTCGATAGTACAATGAAGTCTGAATGAAGTGTTTGTATATGCTTAAAAGACGATTTATATGAACTTTTTTTATTCAAATTTTTGTCAATATGAGATTGGTTTTCCTTCAGTTGTGTCTAGGTGTAAATATAACCATGTTTCAATGCAATACTATCGGGCAAAAAAACTGTAATGGAGAAAATTTATCCATACTGATTCTTTACATGTTTGCCTTAATAGTAGCTCAATGCCATAGGAAAAAAGTAAAATAGAATGGACCAACACTGTTAGATCTATAGAAAACTACAAAAACCTTGCCAAATATTCATTATTCTGTCTTGCCATACATGTATTTGACAGTTTGACTTTTTGTATTTTTATATTACTGTTATGGTATCTGAGAAGACTGCTGTAGTAGTCTTAAACATGATTTACATCTTTCGAGGCTGTGTTATCTTGTTTTGTTCTGTCAATTCTTATAACAACAATACCTCACTCAGAGATGCTGTGTATTTGCTAGGACAGAACCACTGTCTTAATGTACAGAATATACTGGGCCTTCATGTTTTGTTAAGAAGGCAAATGCTCTCAGTTTGTAAAGTACTTTTGCATTTTTTAGAGCACAAGCAGTGCTCTGAGGTGTATTCTTTTTTTTACACAACTTTGCTATTATCTCATGGCATGTGTGCTTGTTGAGAGATGCATTTCTTTGTAAACATTTGTACAACTGAGAAATAAATATTTCTATAGTTGATTTTAATTGGGCTAAAGATGTACCCTAAACCACAAAGAGCTGGAGCAGTTTGGAGATTGCAATAAGTTTGTCCTACCTAAACAGCAATGTGTTGTCATATTACCTAGCCTAGAAAACATTTTTAACTTTTCCTAAAATTAACAAATATTTAAATGTGTATTGTAGTGCACTAATGTGAATGTTGGTGTGAAAATAAGCTGTTAAAGAAAAAGGTCGTTGGAATCTTGTGTGCAAGGTTGCAGAAAATACAATGAGATCTGTATGGCCTTTCGGGAGAAAGTATCAATCTGAATGTATTCTTATTAAAGTAATTCAAATTCACCATGTTTGTCTGGTTTATCATTGTAAACATTTAGAAAGTTAGCTATACAAACAAATAATATGGAACAATACATTTCTATTGGAATGTCAATAAACCTGAATAAAAACACGTTTGATAGTGACAGCTATCGCTGGGGTTCGCTGTTTCCATTTCGGCTCACTTCTGCAACCGGTGCTGCTGCCGATGCTTCGTGGCTGTGGTGTTTTGGTCTCGGCTTGAAGATGACAGCGAGAAAGTCTGGGTCACGACTCGAGACAGAGATAGAACGATGCCGTTCGGAAGGGCAATGGGACAAGATACCAGAGCTTGTCCGGCAACTCTCTGCCAAACTAATATCAAACGGTAAGATATGTTTATAATTCTTGAAATGTTTTCTTTACCGTTCATTCAGCGATTTGGGGCCTGGACGGGGATCGTAATCCACGGGCTTTCCCAACCACGGTATCCGTTCTAAGTTACAATAATGACATTGCTATGTGTTGCCAGATAGCCAGTTACTTCTAGAGGTCACCAGTGTAAACGAAATTACAATAATGAACACACGGTCCCAGTTTATAGTTATCATGTGAAACCCGAACGCTTCGAGGTTTCAGTGTGCATACCCGATCACTTCCTATTTCCTGTTTTGACAATTTTCTGTAATTTTAGCCAGGGCTATAATATAATTTGGTCAACGATTATTCCCGGTACTATGCATATACATTGAAAGTTGTCACTCAGTAGAAATGCTTTCTAAAATTCTTGACTACGCTAGTTAATGCTATTTTTCCACTTTCCATACAAATGGCTTTTTGATTTTTTTGTAGACTTAGTTTTGATTGCATTTGTGAAATAGACATTGGTTTAGACATGTCCTGTTAAAATAAAAAATGTAATATATTCATAAATAAATAAAACCACGGACATCACCGTAAACAGTGAGGGGACTTGCATTACTTAAGTCAACAAAAACGAAATTCAAATCTTAAAGCAATGAGCATACCTCTCAAAGGAAGATTGTAGTTGTGTGGATGTATGCCTTCGGGACCTCATTGAACTTGTAATGTGATGACGTTTAAGAGTTCCCATTCAAGTATATTTTGATACCTAGAGTGGCATGCTTTCCTGTATGGGGGGCAGTTAAACGGTTAACAAACTGATTAGCTCATGAGTCACTTTAAAATCCAACTGAGGGAGTCACTGAGTAACACCAATACAACTAATCTTGGCTGGTTGGTATGTTTTTCTTTAGAACAGACCTTTGCCAATAATCCACTTCTTGCCCTGCAAATATACAACACCACAACAGGCTTCTGGCTTGAATTTAGCCTACCAAGCCATGAGCCACCAGTTTTGGTCCTCGTCTACATACCCTCTTTTACAGTTTTGGTCCTCGTCTACATACCCTCTTTTACCTATCAACTTGGCTGACTACAGGCATTGCAGATTGAACAGAGCACTATACTGCCAATGTTTAAGAGGTAACCTTGGTCAACAATGAACACTAACACATTTATTGTATCATAGGAATGGGGGGAAATGTGCCTGGGTATTTATAAGCACAACAGAGGAGACATTAACGATAAGTCATTAAAGAAATGCATTTGGACGAATTGCCGTTTTCACCGATTAGCCTGATGAATTTGCTACCTAAATTTTCCTTTCATATTGATTCAAGCAAAAATGAAAGTGTGGCCCTCACTCGTGCATGAATTGATGTTTCAGCCTTGTCTCAAGGAAGAGTTTAGCGATCTACGTGCCACGGGCATGCGCATTTACAAGAAATTAACATCTACTGCTAATCACTGGTGGATCTGTGTTGACCTCTGATATGTTATTGCAACATATTATTTGAACTTTCGATACTTAGGTAAAATATTGCAAGACTGTGGTGATGAAAACAAGATTGTTATTGCAATTAGTCCACAATATGTCCAAGGTTGTCACTCCCCGTTTCATCCCTTGTCTTTACATTTGATGCCTGCTCAATATTACCCTGTTTGACTGGAGAGGGGAGGCTAATGTTATACTTCCAAACCCTAGTTGAAGTTTAGTCTGAACTTGGTGTGTTTCAGATGACCTGGGGGAGCTGCTTCTGGGGGAATCCAAGCTCCAACAGTACCTGAAGGAAAACCCGATCAAACAGGGGGCCAGCCCCAGGGGTCCAAGACCCAGGCTAGTGGAGGTCCGCAAGCACCTGACGGCTGCCCTGGACCGAGGGAACCTCAAGGTAGATGTTAGGAGATAATTTACCACAGTACTAGTCTGGTTCTGTCTTATAACTGTAATAATAACAGTCCAGTTCTGTCTTATAACATTAAAACTGTAATAATCCCCTATTGTACAATTCCCATATTGCCTCACTGCTTCTGTTGCCTTTCTCTCTCTGAATATTGTACATTTAGCCAAAGTTCTTTGCTTACAGGAGAAATAGTACTATCATAACGTTGATGTGTTCCGAAAGATCTTGTGCTCTTTTAATCTTCACCAGAGCCTTAAGAGGACTGGCTACCCCTCAGAGTCTGATTCCTATCCAGGTTTCAACCTAAGCTTTTACCTCTACTAGGGAGTGTTTCCTGGCAGCAGGGCATCAATTCTCATTGTTGCTTGCCCTTTTTAAGTTTCTGTCCGGTTATCTCTGAAACCACTTTCTGACGACTGCTTTTAAGAGGGGCTTTATGATATACACTTGAGTGATTTACTGATCCGTCGCCTTTCCAGCCTGACTACATGCAAGAGGCCAGCATGTTAATGGCCAAGCTGTCCTACGTGGAGGGCGACTACAGTGAGGCCCTCAACCAATACAGCAAGGTGACTCTGGATGAGCTGGCGCTGGTGGGAGCCCCCGTCTACCGCCTGTCCATGATCGCAGAGGCATACGCTACCAAAGGTAAGGTTGAACCGTTCGTTCCGGCTGTAGTTCACTCACCCATGACACCAGTCTTTGTTTTTCTCTGGCTTCGAATCGGTCTCAGGCGGTGGATGAGGCAGCAGGTGGGATCAAACCTTTTGGTTGCCCGCCCCAACCAACGATTTCCTAAAGATCTAAATCTTTTCAGGTAACCCTAGGATGTTTTCAGGAGGACTGAAGCCGGGGGTTAATGTGTTAACTATCTTTTGGTTCTGGTCGGTCCCAACCAGGATGTTGTGTCTGGCCTGCAGTTGTTCCCCAATACTTTGTTTCTCTATGTCTATTTGGGGGGGGGTGCTCAGTCTAGTAGATGAGAACACAAGTTGAATTAACTACCACCTATCTTCTATCTGCATTTAATACTCTAAAATGACGAAGCGAAAACCAGTTTTTAGAAATGTGTGCCTGACCAGTCTCCCAGTCCCTGCTTCTGACAAGTGTCCTGACGGCGTGATGCTACCACGACAATGCTTCACCGTAGGGACGGTGCTAGCCAGCTGCTGAGCGGTATCTTGTTTCGCCAGATCTAGCGCTTGGCATTCAGACCTAATAGTATGATTTTGGTCTTATCAGACCAGATAATCTTCATCCTCATGCTCTAAGTCCTTCAGCCTGGATGTCATATGCCTTTTACTTAGGAGTGGCTTCCGTCTAGCCACTCTAACATTATGACCTGATTGGTGGAGCGCTGCAGAGATGGTTGTCTTTCTGGAAGGTTCTCACATCTCTGGAGAGAAACTCTGGGTTGCTGGGGTTGCTGGTCACCTCCTTGATCAAGGTACTTCTCGCCCTGTTACTTACCCGATTACTTAAGAGGCTTGGTGGGTCCAAACTTCTTCTATTTCAAAATAATGGAGCCCACGGTACTACTGGGAAATTTTTTCCCAATCAAAACTTTTTTTCATAACATTCCCCAGATCTGTGCCTCAACACAATTCAATCTTGGAGGTCTATAGAGTTCCTTGGACTTCATGGTTTGTTTGCTTTTCTCTGACATATTTTTGCTTCTTTTCTCCAAATGTTTTCCCTTTGTCATTATGGGGTATTGTGTGTAGACTCATGGGGAAAACATGTAATGCATTTTAAATTTGGATCTAGTGAAGAGGTCTTAAAAGAATATGGCAGGACCTGTCTCCTCTGTTTGACCTAGTATCCCGTGCTTGTGTTGTTTGGCCACATGGTGGTGGAAGAGGTTCACTGTTAAGTACTCAGCTCGTCCACTCTCTCACTCACTTTCATCTGCCGGTTTCTTCATGCAGAGCGCGGTAGAAGTGTCAGCCAGGACTGCAGTGCCGGGTGTTTATCAGAGTTTTGACAGACCTGCAGCATTACATTGACCGGCTGTGAGTTGAGATGGAAAGAGCCTGGCCCTTCCACTACAGCAGCCTAACACACACAAACACACACACACCTATACCCACCCATACCCACACACACACACA
>JACXGJ010003199.1:0-56224 GCA_016801105.1 Esox niger | reverse complement strand
TGTAGAGGGCTAACACACGAATTCGCTAATATTAACAAATTATGAAACCAGCCACAGGACGTAAACATATGTGTACTCAAATGAAGGTTAATTAGCAGATTACTAGATTGTTTCTTACCTTAAAATGAAATGCCGGCTAGATTGAGTTTGCTTGTTGTTTTATCAATGCTAACGTTAGCTACCATATGCTAGCTAAGTGGCTAAAAACAATGAGCACGGTGGCACCGACGCCTTTTTTTCAACAATCCAAATAACCCAAATCTGCTCAAAAATAGCGAAGCTGTCGGATAATAAATCGACCAATTCAATTACCCCTATCAGACATCGATTATTTATTTATTTTTCTTAAATTTACCGCTGGTGTTAAATCTGAACGATAGCATTCAAGTAGCTTGTTAGCTGCTCGCTCGCTAATGAAAAGCGGACCTCAAGGCACTTCGCAGGGCACCTTTCATAGGCTAGCTTTTCGGCCATCTTTTGTGTGGCGTCGTGTTCGCTTCAGTCTGGTGTTGTTTGTGGAGAGAATGTTACTTTTATTATTTTATTGTAAATGAACACATTGAAAACAACACTCCGAATACACGTCTTTTGTGAAATGGTTCGCTTTTTCAGCCAGTAATTTGGTACATTTCATTTGGATTTTAAAATAATATTTTTTTTGACGGGCCGTGTAAGCGGAGACATCCTACAAGAGCAAATGTCCGTGACTGACTGACTCTTATTAAATAGCGTAATTTAATAGATAAGTGGTCAGAGACGCGTCAACTGAAGAACAGGTCCCATTTAACAATCACCGCAGATTATGCCTGAGGTTCAGGATAGATAAAAACGTCGCAGGCTATAACCTTGTGTAGCTATATAATAGGGAGGCTAACATAAAACAGTTCTGGCGGATGTAAGGATTTCTTCAGGATAGAACAACACTTGGCTGCCTACAAGATTCTCTCGTCTTTTCACCTGACAAAAACGTCAGTCATCGTGACCTATACTGGTAGATACTCAATGTCATTCACGAATGTCCAATTAGCTGTTAAAACGGCCAGTGGTTAAACAGGGTTTGTTCAGAATTTACAAAACTTGTCTGCAACCTGTTGCTACCGGAAGCCTAAAATGAAACTGTTTACTGTAGTGATGGCCAAACGAGGCTTCACTGGCGTTATTTTAGCAGCAGGATATTCTGCTGGCAGCACTCAGATCTTTATTAACACAATAAAAGCCATCATTGACATTTATAAGACCATATAGATAACAATTAGTTCGTAAAAAAAGAACAGACAAGGACAGCGTTGGAACGGACATTAAACATAATATAACAGACTAGCTTATCAACCATATTGCCTTATATAGTTTATGGCTTTTATTTTGAAATGGAAAATCTGAGTTAGCGCTGCTAGCATCATATCCTGCTGCTAGAAGAACGGCCATCACTAGTGAAATATTGCGTCTATTTCTGGTGGATTTTTGAGTTAAGTCTTAGCGTTTCTTCCAGATAGTCAGACACTTCGCTGGCTACACGATTCTGTCGTATTTTCACATGACGTAAAAGTCCGTTATCGTCACCTATATTGATAGAGTAGTTATTGTATCAAAGTCATTCACGAATGGCAAATACGCTGTTAAAACGGCCAGTTGCAAAAGCCATACAGTTAATAGATGCCATTTGTGGTGGAGGTAAACTTACTACAAAACATTTATTAAGTTTAACACAATGCGTAGTGGCGTCTAGCGAAATATTACTGGCTAATACTGTTTTAAAAAGGTCAAGGGCAAAAGTCATACAGCTCACAGATGCCATTTGTGGTGTAGGTAAACTTAATAAGAAACGTTACTCAGTTTAACACGATGGTTAATGGTGTCTAACGAAATATTCAAACATGACGGGATGTTATTGCATGACAACATTACATAATTTCAATATGGTATTCTGACACCTAGCAAATGTGCAGTTTTGTGGTGTTGTGGTTAAAGACACAGCGTTTCACGTGGGCGACCTAGGTTAGAATATTGAGAGGGGAGCCATGTTCAACACTTTCCTTTGCGGGACGGCTAAACCAGGCGTGCCTTTTTTCTTGTTATGTCTCTCATGTTGTAAAACTAGACAAAAAAGTTGATATATTCTTGATAGATTTGTTGTGCATTAGGCTTCCTTTGTTTATAATAAGTATCCCATATCAGAATCAGCTTTATTCGCCAGGTATGTGTACACATATATGGAATTTGACTCTGGATTATACAGACTCACTCATAAAATACTTAAACAAAAGACACTCAACAAGAGTCACCGACTGCAATATACAGTACACATAAATACACATAATAAACCAAACAACAACATAGTAAGACTGTTGAGACAGTAGTGCAATGAGCAGGGTATAAAGTGTGCTGGAAATAAGTATTATTGTGCATGGATTATTATTTACATAATGACAGTGGATTTTATCTACATATATAGCAGAAGGCAAACAATGAATGCTGGAATGAATAAATATTTTTTAGTGCAGGTGTAAAGTACATGAGTTAGGTAGATATGACAAATACAGTATATATACAGTATGAACAACATTGAATTACAGGATGACAAAATAAATAAGTCGTAGACAGGTGGAATATAGGGTCAGAGTTACTGGGTGGTTATACAGGGATTGTGCCTGGCACTAAGTGACTGAAGTTGACGGTTGATCAGGATGATGGCCTGTGGATAGAAACTGTTCCCGTGTCTGATCATTTTGGTGTACAGTGCTGTGTAGCGTCTACCAGAGGGGAGAAGCTGGAGTAGGTTGTATCCAGTGTGTGATGGATCTGCAATGATGTTTCCTGCCCTTTTACAGACTCTGGTTTTGTATAAGTCTTGGATGGAGTGCAAGTTGCACCCATGATCTTTTCTGCAGTTCTGACTGTCTGTTGTAGTCTGTTCTTTCCAGTTTCGTGGCAGATCCAACAATGAAGGACGTGCAGAGAACAGACTGGATGATGGCTGTGTGAAAGTGGATCAGTAGCTCGTTGGACAGGTTAAGTTTATTAAGCTGGCGCAGGAAGTACATACTCTGCTGGGCCTTTATATTTAATGCAATTGTCATGCTTTCATTTGTTTTTAGGCTATACCACAAACCACATAATTCTATTAACATTCTGTGAGATGTCAAATATGACAGGTGTGTACGCGTGTATAAACCGCATGAAGCATGACTCATACCCTTTTCATAATGTTATATTATAAAAATCCCCAATTTTCAGTCCCGAATTCATAGTACTCAGGCTAAACTGGTTTTTAGTTTATGTTAATTAAAAATAATTCAACTATTACCTATATTTAGAGGCAATTTGAACTAATTAACATAGTATATTTTTTAATGTAATTTTATACGGTTCTGTTGTGGTTTTTTTTGCAAGGGTATGATAAAAGAGTGACATCACGGAATGATATAGTATTTCCATCCTACATTTTTAGGTCTCCAAGCATGACAAGTGATTCAAGTCAGCATGCCACTGCCAACTACACTTGAAGGGGCCATGTTACATTTCTACTGTACCATTAGCATAAATACAAGTTAGCAATTCAAGTGGGCATCTGCAGTAACCTTTAAACTAATAATTCATATAAATAAAGTTAAATAATAACTTTATAGAAAATTGTTAAGCGTTGCAGATATATTCCTCATTGAAACCATTTCACTGGTCTCAGTTTGCATTGATTTGTAATCCCATCATCCCTTCAGACACTCGCAGGGTACTTTAATTCCCATCCCAACCACATGGACTGCTTCATACCATCACTTCATACATTATCCTTGATATATTTGTAAGTCATTCAGCAGACACTCCTGTCCCATGCAACCTACAGTCATGATTTAATAGATTTTGTTCCTGATGGATCCAGATTTTAATCCACCTCAGCCCGTTCACAATGGCAGAGGTGTGTGAAACTGAGCTCTACATGCAACCTTCCATGTAATGATATTTAATGTTCAATAAATAATTAAAATGGTGTCACACACTTTGAAGTTATACTAAATACAAATAACAAAACTGAGCATAGAAGATTTTTATTGTATAAATTAAACAATGTCATCCTGCAGTCAAAAAGACACGTTGCCACTAGACTGATGTGCAAGAACTTAATGACCTTGGCATTTCGCAGGATGACATCAGAAAACCCCCCAACATGAAACCAAGATGTTGTTTTGTTTGTTAGAGTGCATTAGCAACATGTAAAAAGAATCATTCACAATAATATCCATCACAATAGAGACGAGGTCGCCAGGCAACAAGCAGCCCACCAAAGGTATACATCAACCAATGGGAAGTCACACAATTGTCCAAATTAAATAGTTGTATTTACTTTACACTTCCAGTAAAACACACAGGTGATCTCCTTTAAATTTAGCAAATCACATACAATAAAAATGATCCTTTGCAGTTAATGTTTCTTTTAATAGTGCTGTTATAATTGATAATTTATTCCTAATTTAAGCAGTAGACATCCACTTGTAAGACCTGAATGTGTAACCTACACATGCCATGCTACGTTTCACAGCTACAAGTCGTCATTTTAGTCAAAGCATAACATTGTTTGCCTTGAAGTGCCAAATCCAATTGTGCTATTATATTCCACTGAAAAAGCTGGTCATTTTCAGGGACAAGATGATACTTTTGAACTTGTGCTGGGGTTTATTGTGAACGTTACCATCCACCAGCATGAAAATGTTTGTTAAAATATATGTTCCTGACCTGTTCCTCTTCTTAGTATTGACTGACACACAGCATTTCACCTCATGCTGCACTTTGCCAAGGAGACATTAAAAGTAATCAGAGCAAACTTGACCCCTTCATTTTTTTACATTTATTATACACAGACAATTGCAATTGGCTACTTGAAAAAGTGTAAAGTGCTTTATCAAATGTACATGTTATATTAATTGCATTTTGAATATTGTTTCATTAGTATTCAAAAGGCAGACTTCAATTTTTTAACTAAATGATCTTAGATGTGAATTGGGCTGCCTTTGTGTGCCCCTGGCTGTTACAGGGCCTCATTTACCATTGTTTTCCTAGGTGCTCATTTCAACCCAACCCTCTCCTTCACATCACACTCGCTTCCCCTTACTCTCGGAGATTACATGCTCTGGGTCGGCCCTTTTGAACCATTCTGACCATGACCCATCATACACAGACACAGACCCGGAATGTCCCAACAAGTGAGCAGCCAGAACCACGTGGCACGCTGTGACCCCTGACCCACAAGTCACCCAGAACGGTTTCTCCAAGTCCACACCGGCCTCCTGAAACATTCTTGACAGAACTTTGGGCTCCAGCACCTTGCCAGCGGCGTCCATAAACTTCGCAAAAGGCATGTTGATGGTACCGGGAATGTGGCCAGGCTCCGTGTCTGCGTGTTAGAGGAAGAATGAAAACGATAAGGATAGCGACAGAGTAAGAAACAAACACAGAACAAGAGGCTTGTGTAAAGAAAACATGTGCACCGTTTTATTGTAGGCTCTCTTGAGACAAAAAAAATCTTAAATGAATAACACCTTCAAATGCAATACAACTTTTTGGAAAAAAAAGTTAATTTCCATATACTGTGCCACTGACCGTCTCTTGGTTCAGGTTCGGTTCCACGGAATCGCCCGGCAGATCTTGCGTCAACCACTTGTACTTCTTTGGTCTCAATGTTTTTCAGTACATCTTCATACGACTTCACCCACGATAGATTCGCGGTCGCCTTGAAATCCACACGTTTTGGCTCGCAGTATTCCGCAGTGACCGGGTGCCCTTCGCTCAGCCAGTTCTTCATGCCCCCGTCCAGCACTGACACATAATTGTGCCCAAATAATCGGAACATCCACCACACTCGGGGCGCGCTATAAGACCCGAAATCGCTGGTATCGTACACTACTACGTGTGTGTCGTTTCCTATACCTAAACCACCTACATACTCCGCAAACTGACTTGCAGTTGGGAGCATATGATCCATCGAAGAAGTTTTGTCGGAACATTCGTCAATATCAAAGAAAGAAGTACCAGATATGTGTTGGTGGTTAAATTCTGCTTTCGCATCGCGTTTTAATTTAGGTAGATACCAGGACGTATCTAGAACTCGAAGATTTGGTCCAATAAGGTTGTTTTTTATCGCATCTGCGAGCCACTTGGCTGAAACAAGCGCCCGGGTTTGAGCCGCCATGTTTGTCTCATTTTCGTAAACGCAGCTCTCTACTGCGCAATATGATGGATTCACGTGATATGAACCGTACGTAAAATACTTTTTTGGGCCTATGAAGGGGCATTTGAATTGAAACAAAACATTAATACAGTCATTTCTCAGATCTTGCTCGCCCCTCAATACACACACTGACTTAATGGTCAGTGTAACGCTTATCAGTTTAATCTTCTAATTAATATCCGTAAATAGATAATAAAAAATATCGGTCAAAACAATAGAAAATTGGGTTCATGGACTAACTTTTTTAAATCTTCTGATTATCAGTTTATCGGCTGAACCAAAAAATGTATCATGTCCCTTTTTCCAACTCAGATTGGCTGAGGCGTCGGACTAAACCATATGACAAAGTGTGGGGGGTAGCCTCTTTTATCGGTCACTTCTGTTTTTTTAAATTAAATCCTACAACAAACCCCACATCTGCATCTGACCCAGTTAAGCTTGAAGTCGTTTCTGTCGTTGATGATAGAGGGCGTAAATCGGAAGCAGTGGAAAAGTTTGACCACTTGTATGGAAGTCAAGAATGCTTTTCAGACTCAATACAGGGATTCAAAAGGGAGCAAGTAGTTTGTCGTTTGGGAGAGAAGTGTGTCAGGCATGTACTTGAACAGATGACGCCAGTGTACACCCAAATTAGAAGGGAAGGCAAGACAAACCAAACCAAATGTTACCCCAAAATCAGAGTTTTCCATTTTGGTCCATATGTAAGGTATGGCCTGTATAGTCAGTATTGTAGATATAGGGACTGGTTTATCTGGCGGTACAGCCCCTTTCCAGTGCCTCTTTGTTGGTATTCTGTTTCCCATAAGGTCTTGTTTTTTGCAGTATCAGTCAAATAATATAGGCCAGAAATATTGTGGCCTCAGAGGATATTTAGTGGAGCACCCTTGTTATTGACTTTGGCTGCAGGGGTCAAACTGATTCTGAGAAGGGCCAAATGTCTGCAGGTTTTCACTCTTATATGTATATTCTAAGAACACATTCGTTACAGCAAAGCATCAGGATTTACTTGCCTTCTGCAACCTCTTTATCAATGCCATCATTATTCTAACAATTCATACAGTGTTTAAAATGTGTTTTTACTGTAGACTGGAATGTGTAAAGCAAGAACTGTGACTCACAGAGAAAAGTGGAAGGAAGCCTGAGTTGTGGGAACGTGTGTCTTTATTACTAGTCAAATGCGTGGCTTTTGTTTAGCTCAACGTCCCGGGCACTGCCTGTATCGATTGAAGTTGTCAGACTATTTGACAATATTCTGCTAGTTTGACTAGTCGAAGAATTTGGTGTTTTTGCAGATTTTCAGGTCCTATTCCCCAGCTGAGCCTTTATTGGCAGCAACATTTAATTTCAGTGAAAGCTATTTTAAAAGTTGAAGGTTGGGGGGGTATGCATCTTTGTCAACATTTTCACCCCTGATGAGTTTACACCCCTGAAAATATAAAATGCACACAACACAGGGATTGAGATTGTTCTGAGGAAGGACTTTTATTTATGCCTTAGTAGGAGGAAAGTGTTAAAAAATGTGACATATAAACACAAGCTATTACTCACCGATTGATATTATAATCATATTTTACTTTTATAAAAAAGGGTATCAAGTGCTCATAATCATATTTATTACATCCAAATTAATATTCTAATATGGGACATATTTGTTTCCACCTTTAGCATCTGTTATGTTACCAAATATATTTTCTAGTGTTCAAACAGTTGAGATGCCAGTGAACAGTAATGACTTTTTGCAAAATGTCAAAGATTATTATGCGAGTTATGTGTATTTAGAATTTAATCAAGTGTGTTGTGTAAATGCTTATCACCAGGAGTTGACCCAATTTTGATATACGTTTTATATCTATTACAAACCCGCTATGTTAAAATAGTGATCCAATCAACAACCACTATTTACCTTTTTAAATGGAGCAATGTAAAATAAATGTATGACTTTACTATATAAAATGGTTTGAAAAGCATTAGAAAGAAGAAAATGTCGCAAAACATCAAGTAAGATGATCAGGTGACGCATGATGCTTGAGCTTAGGTCACTCGAGTAACTCAGATAACTGTGGTAACTCAGGTAACCGTGGTAACTCAGATAACCATGTTAACTCAGGTAACCGTGGTAACTCAGGTAACCGTGATAACTCAGGTAACTCTGGTAACTCGGGTAATTGTGGCAACTCCGATAACTCGGGTAACTGTGGTTCTATTTACCAAGAGAAGTTATATATTTTCTTTGGGGTCATGCAAACCCTTATTCAAATCAGGCAAGCCGACATGATATAACCAAACCCTGGTTTCGCGAATCAATGCTTTACATACTCGGTTATATTGACAATTCAACCTGGTTACAGTTGTAATGAATAGAAAATAGGCACCATTTGTACCCTCCTTAATCTCAACACAGCATGCACCGTTTCAACCATCCTCACTAAAACTCATCACAGACCATCATTTTCCAAATGATGCCTTAGAGTAATATATGTTCTACTTTCAGAATTTCACAGTGAATGATGATGCAAGGGAACGTCTGAATCCGTCTTTGGGGGGATCTGTTGGGTAATTCATTTCAAGGCAGGTATTTCTTGGCCTTCATACGAGGTATGATATGAATGTCTCGGACATCGTTGTGCTGAAGCAACCAACACAAGTAGCGCTCCGTGCCCATGCCCCAGCCGCTAGTGAGTAGAGGGATGGCCTGGCGCATTTTGACGTACCACTCGTAGGACTCCTCTGGCACGGCGTGATGCATGAGGGCCTCCCTCACCCTCTCGGGGCTGGAGTGACGCTCCCCAAGACCCAGAGTCTCCCCGAGTCCAAGGAGGAGGTCTGAAGCTTTAGCCTTGCGTCTGCCCGAGCCCTCTACATACGCTTGGTAGAAAGGCACTCCCAGGTGGTCCATCTCTGTCAGCCAAACAGCGCCTCCGTACTTCTCAATCAACACCCGTTCTCCTTTGCGGGTCAGCTTCCTGCCAAATTGGGGCTGGCCGTCCTTTACCCACTCCAGGCAGTCTGGCGAGGGCATCATAGGTATGGCCTGGTCCAGAGTAACTCTTGGCAGATGAGCTCCTCCCTCGAACATTTTCAGTAGATTCTGGACATGTGAAAGGGTCCCGGCAGTGTTGAGGATAATGTTGGAGTGTTTCTTCCGCATCGCTTCGGTGAGATGAGCCACATATCCCTCAGCTATGCGCATGGCATTATCCATGTCCCCCAGAAGCTCGCACTCAACATGGTAGAACTGGTTAAGGTGTGTGGCATCCGGGTCTTCTCCCCGAAAACTCGGCGATACATAGTATGTCCCCGGCATGTTTTCTTGGAATCGCAAAAAATACTCCAGCACAAATTGCATGGAGTCGGCCAAGTACACATCCTGCCCCAGCATGTTGACAGAGACAGGCTCAGAGTCTGAACCCAGACCCATCGGAGAGGAGATGGTGTCGGTGGTGAGAGGGGTCAGAGCGTATGAATACTGGCAGGTGTTGTGGAAGTACTCCACAGTGCTGTGGAAGAGGGTATTTTGAATTTGGAAGAGGTTACGGTACCATTGGCTCTTGATGGCAGACATGGAGTGCTTCTCAGGGTCCTCCCAGGACCGAGGGGCCTTGCAAAATGTAATTTTGGTGTGGATCTCCTTTAGGGATTCGGGACTGGCAGGGGGACCGTTGGCCGACGAGACATAGCCAGGGTAGCTTTCAAAGTACTCTGGGAGCACTTCGGCAGGCTTATCGCCTCGTGGAGGAACTAAAGGGATCAGTTTTACATGTGCGTAATCAATCTCAAGGCCCTCAAAAATGAGTGCGACGCCTCGAGCATGCATTCCTTCTTCCAGAAGTCGAGCTACTTTCAGAGTGGCCAGGATCAGGGATGTGTAATCAGACTCCTCCATTTGGAAAATATTGCTGGGCAGCGGTTTGCGTGGCGCTAGGACAGTGAATCCAGGTGTATTGGGGTACGGAGTGAGGAACGCCACATGCTCACTGTCCTCCCACACTCTCCAGTGTTGCTCCTCCCCCTGTATGATGCGGCAGAACAGGCCGTTGTGGGCGGGGTCACCTAAAAATTCATTGCAGGAAGGTGCATTGGGTGTCGGCAGCCTGGCCCGGATCTTGGCTTGAACATGGTCCAGGTCTGCATCTTCCCAGCGTGGACCATTCTTTGAGCTGCAGTAACCTGTGTCATAAGGCTGAAAGTCCTCCTCCACAGCCAGGTGAGGACACCAGTTGGGTCCCAGGCCATGAAGTGGCAGCACCCGTAAATGGGCCGGCTGCTCAGGGTGTGGGTTAAATACGAGGGCGCAGCGCTGCACTGCCAGTCGTTCACATAGCAGGTTTGCGACAGCTCGTGCTGCTTTCAACATCGCAACAAAATCTGGCACGGCCAGCTGAAAGATACTGCTCGGCCCGCTCAGCGTCTTTCGGGTAAGAATGGTGGCACCTGGTGTCCAGGGGTGGGAGTGAAGGTGAGCAACGAGTTCGTCAGTCTCCCAGATCACATTGGAGTAACTCTGCACGGGTCTCAGGACTTCGACACGCGCAACGCCGCCAACCATTGATGCTACAAACATCACCCCGGCGTTGGTTTCAATCACAGCATCGCCTTTACTGTCTACAGCAATGATTCCGGCACAGCTGCCCTTCAAGTTGTCGGACATTACTTCTCGACATGCTGCCCTAAGGCTGTAGCCTTTGTGGTGGTAGAGACTGGCTACTTTTTGTGCCACTGTATACCTTAGAAACACATCTCCATCGCCGGAGCAGGTGACCGCAAGCTTGTCATCAGCAAATACACCTGCACCCACTATTGCGGTATCCCCAACTCTGCCCTTCCATTTGCCCACTAACCCACCTGTGGAAGTTGCAGCTGCTAACCTGCGCCAGCGATCCAAAGCAACAGCACCCACTGTCTGTGGATGTTTTGCCTTAGATGCCCGGCCAGAGCTTAGTTCTGCCATCAGCTCTCTGCGACGGATATCAGTTTGGAAGTACTCGGCCCTCATAGGCTGCTCGCTACCTTCTAAGCCTTGCAAGAACTCTTCTGCTCCTTCCCCTACTAAAAGTACATGTGCACTCTTCTCCATGACCTGTCTGGCTGCATTCACAGGGTTCTTTACGCTCTGCACACAAGCTACAGATCCGGCGTTCATCCCGTTTCCGTCAACTATGGTAGCCTCCATCTCATTTCTCCCATCTTTGTTGAAAACAGCTCCCTTTCCAGCGTTGAACAGAAAGCAGTCCTCGAGAGCTTGCACACTGCGCTGCACTGCATCTAGACTGCTGCCGCCATCTTCTAGCACTTGTGCACCGAGGGTCAGGGCTGTCTGGAGAGCAAATTCAATAACACCCACCACCTTCGTATTTAGCATCATCTCCTCTCCAGCTCCTCCATGGATCACCAGAGTGAAGTCCCGGCCCACGTTGGATGCAGAGGGGAGAGTTGCACTGGACCTTGTCTTGTCTTGTTTTTGTCCTGGCAGACTAATGCTTCTGTTAATTACTTCTCGGGGGGATCCATTCATTCTTTCTGCTTGTCCTTCTTGTAGCAGTACCTCTAGGGCTCCCATTTGTCTGGCAATTGCATATCTGACAGCAAGAAGCATCACCAGCTTGAGATTTGCTTTGAGCTTTTCTTGAAGCTTCTCCAACACTGCGGCAAAGCTGCCTTTCCCGTTGAGCACCATACGGACACGGTCTCTCCTCCCTAGGTAGGTCACAGCCAGTTGGTCTTTAGCATACACATTCCCCACTGCTAGCTCTACTCCCTCCATCATATCCTTGCCGGTAAGGTAAATGGAGGGGCACCCGAAGTGGTCCAGGAACGACTTCAGAGGACTGTCTGGAGACAGTAATCTGCGCAGGGCCGCCAGGTGAGGGCCCACACAATGGCCACTCTTTGTGGCTTTGATCAGGCCCTTGTGCTCCAGGAAAGCCACATGGAAGAGACGGAGGAGTCTGCCTGTGTATTGAGGGTTAGCGTCTGGTCCGGCGCAAGATTCCAACGCGCCAACGAGCTGGCAGGATTGAGTGGTAAGGGAATAAGTCGGATCACAGCGACCATGCTTGTAGTGGCGCATGTGGGTCGGGGTTACAATGATGTGGCTGTTGGCCGATTCGCCAAGTACCTGCCTGAGGGAGAGCTGCAAGGAGAAGTTGATCCAGGCATCATACAGGCTCCTTAGACCGCGAAGGGTAGCAAAGACATCTGGGTAAGAGGGAACGTCAAATGTGACTATAGAATGTGTTGCTTCAGGGGGCGATATTTGGGCGTCTGGCCTGGTTATCCCCTGCAGTCGGAACGCTAGGGGGCTTGGGGAGAAGGAATCAGCCTTTTTAATGTAGGCTGACCCATTGTTTCCAGAGTTGGCCTGGACAAGTTCTGCTGTGAGTGACTCGGAGAGATGCCACACGGTCTCAGCCACTAACCCTGCCACCATTCCATCCACTGCACTGTGCTCGAACACCATCCCCGCTGTGCCGTCTTTGAATACAACCAGGTTCGCAACCTGTAGAAAGCAATTGTACAAGCAGAAAGAGAAATGACTTTTTATTTTTTTACATGGCATGCTTGTGATATTGACTTTTATTGTTGTCCTATAGGGGACCCAGTGTCATGTGTTTGTGAGGTAACTGGTATTTGCTAGTTGCAGTTACAGTAGGTTTTCCATCTGTGCTGTGAATATCTACTCATAATTTCATTTCATTCTTAATAGCTGATTTATATTAGTATACATACATTATTAATGAGATGTATAATTAAAGGGGAACACCAATGAAAATCCATTTGTCTAAGGTTATAAATTATTTTTGTCTCTTAATGCACGTAACTCTTTCACACAGAAAGAGCTTGGTCAAGTTAGTGGGAGCGCAGGGTCATCTGGTAGGCTTAGTCTCGCCACCCTAGACATTGTAGATATTCATTGTTATTCCCTTTTAAAACCATAGCCGCCACCTGGCATGAAAGAAATACAACTGATTCACCACAACATCCCAATGCTGTACCACTCTGTTGTCTGCTGTAATAATTTACGACAGTAATGACAATTAGGATGTCCCGATCATCTCTTAATCTACCTTGTCGTAATATCTCAGGCTGGGACTTTTGCCTCCCCCCAGTCTGACAGCGTTGAGGGTTTCTGCGAGATCCGCTGGCGGTTGGCTGTCTTCCAGGGACAGAGTTACCACTGCACTCTCCATCAGCCCAAGTGATGCGACGGCTTCCCCTCCCGCCCGTAGAATCTCCTCCCTCACGGCGCTCCAAGCCTGCCGCTGCAGTGCAGACAGGCCACAGACGGTGGAGGGGTCGTGGTTCGGGGCAGCTCTGGGCTGGCTCATCACGCTAGCCACCTGGCTGTAGATGTCAGGGAACGGCACGGGCGAAGTGAGCGCCCCTGGGCTGGAACGCTGTAGTATGTTGACTTGAAATGCCCCTCCGGCACAGAGGACAATTGCATGGAAACTGTCTGGGTACACCTGGAGTACAAATGATAGATTAGGCAGGTTAGGAAGTGGGACTAGGATCAACTGCTGTGGTTAGCATACCGGATATATCCCAGCAGCCTCTGCAGTGCATGATTACATCAGAAGTAAACATTGACTAACGCTAACCTTAATCTCATCTTGGGTCTTTCCAGGAATACGGCTGGCAGCAAACACCTCTGACTGCTGGGTGCGCTCAGTGGGTGCCTCACCCTCTACCAGCGAAGGCTCGCTGTACATCTTGGCCACGGCCCAGAGCAGAGCCGCGGCCCTCTCAAGCTGGGTGCAGTCCTTCTTGGCTCTGGAGGGCGGCAGGACAGCGGGCACGGCTGTGGAGGTGGGCAAGGGGTCGGCACACGAGAGGAGCCGGGTCTTGAACTGCTCTGTCACCCAGTTCTCACGGCCAGAGGCCGAAGCCACAAAGTGCTTTTGTGCCTCCAGCAGGACCTCGTTCTGTTGACTGAGGTCGTTTTTGTATTTTAGGTAGAGCTCTGGGCTCAGGGTAAGCTGGAGAACACGGCCTGCCTCTTTCAGGGTGACATGCAGCTCTGGAACGGGATAATCAAGAAGTGCCATCTTATCCTGTAGTTGGGGGGTAGGTACCTACGGCAGTGGGAGATTCAGAATGCACAGTCAATTGAGTTTACAGGCTCCTGTGTAGTTTGCCGCTATAGTCTAGAGCATGCACAAACGTGAACTACTGTGTTTGCCTGTGAGATTACATCCTGAATATCTACTCGTGATGCACCAACTCCTCCTCTTGTAAAAGGCTGTTATTCAATCAGCCTATTAATATTATCTTCTGTGGAAGAGCCCTCATGAGACACGCACAAGACTCTCCGTAGATTTGCTTGGCCGCAGTGAATGGACAGTAGGTTTAAATTTGGATGCCAGGTCGTGAGGGACACAATGGCTCCTGTAAGGTCAGTGTGCCTGCACAATATGTATTGTGACTTGTGCTTTATCACAAGCGTGTGAGTGTGGCTAGCTAAACTAAGGCATTGCCCTCGTCCCTTCATAATAATGGCCGTGATGTTTGTAGCCACGGTTGGCATGGTTATACGTATCCGGGTGCATGATTGTGTTGGAATGATTAGATTAGTGCTGATTCACCCAGTCTCTTTACAAGGATGCCTGTTTCTCATTCTTCTGAGGACAGATGTGAGTTCAGCTATGTCTCTGGTCTTGTGATTGCAAGGCTGTTCCTTATGATAGTTTCGTAATGACAGTTGATTGTTTTTAATTAATAGCACCATCATACACATGAGTAGAAACATTTATTTGAATTGTGTATTTAAAGAGGAACATTTCATATTTAGCACAACAAACTTTAACGGCACACCTGTGTGATTTTGAATGGAAAATCAGTGAGGCAGTTATCAGTTAAATCATCTGATTTCTGTTTTTAATTAGGTCACAGACGTACTGTGTTACTGATGTGAAATGTATACTTTTACCATTAATCTAATATTACATTTCTATAATTGACTTAAAATGTAATATTAGATTAATGGTAAAAATCTAATACCATTAATTTTTATCATTTTTGTTAAATTGTTACCACTATCATTTTTGATGATAGTGTTTTTTTTTTCAAGAGACCTTCAGCAACTAACCAATAATAGACTGTTGTTAGGGACCATTGTTAGGTCCCTAACAACAGCAAGGGTTCATTTGTAAAAACAAATACTTATATATATTATATTCATGTGTTTGTTTTATTATACGTGCAGTTATTTTGTAAAACACTTCCTACCCAAATGAATGGTCTTAGTTTGACTTTCAGGTGCCTACGAGTTTTATGCACTACTGTGTTCACAATTAATAACCTACAACCCTGTTCCCCCAAAAAATTGGGACGATGCATAACATGTAAATAAAAACTAAATGCAAAGATGTGCAAATCATTCAAACCCTATTTTCAATAGAAAATAGTGCATAGACAACATATCAAATGTTGAAACTGAGACATTTTATTGTTTCTTGAAAGATATATGTTGAAACAAACAATACAACAAATGAAACCTTGATCAGTTGAGCAGCTGAAATACTGAGTTTCCAAACGCTTACAGAGTGCTGTTCAAAGTGGAGGCGATGCAACACTGTGGTAAACACGCTGCTGTCCCAACCTTTTGGAAATGGGTTGCTGGCATCGAATTAAAACCGGCCACATATTTTCCTAGAAATATTAACATTTCTCAGTTTCAACATGTAATATGTTGTCTTTGTACTATTGTCTGTTAAATACAGGGATACATGATTTGTAAATCAATGCATTCTGTTTTTATTAGCATTTTTTACAGCATCCCAGCATCCCAACATTTTGCAAACTAATATATATATATATAATATGCCCTCAACTATAATAATGTGTTGTACTACTATGACTCGTTTAAGTGAATGTAATTATAAAATGTGCAAAAGACTGATTCACACATCTGTCTCAATATCTTAGGTGACTTTCGTACAACCTAAACGTTCTGTCTATGTCTCAACAAAATACCACTGTCATCAACAACAAATGGATATACAGATACACTTTGGAAATAGACAGAGGTAAAGTTGTCTATTTAAGAGTCTAGTCTTGTAACATACAATTTGAAAGTATAAGTATAAACTGTTTTACCTCAATACAGAAACAACCTCCAGAATCCACTGGCTTCATAGGATGCAGCAATAGTTGGTGAATTGCAAGTAATGCTGTTCTACACAAACACGGGTTGGTTATAATATGTTCCTAGTGATTCCAATTACAGAATTCAATTTCCTGTCTCTCCACAGTGGCTGGAGACAAATACTCTCCCTAACCGAATGGCTGTTGTAACACGGAAAATGGTACAGGTCTTTTAGGCTGTTTAGGTGCGTCAGTAGTTGGATCATCTATGCTTTATTTCTTCTGTAATCAACAGATAAACATTTGAACTGTAATCAAACGGTAATTTAATTGTAATCAACGGTCATAGTTTTCCTCATGACCTTTTAACCTTGTGACTTGAGTTTAAATGTATTGGTTTTGGATACGCCTTCTTTTACCTGCTTCCTGCTCTCTTGAGGCTGAATTAACGGCTGTAGTAACTGTCTCTCATTATGTCCATGCAATCTCTTGTCAGCAATTAAAAGCATTTTGTCAATATTCTTTATTATGGTTAATAGTAGATAAATATTTAGAATATTAACTGAGATCAGTTGCTATGGTAGTTATGCCTAATTCAGTGCAATTTTCATATTTACAAAATAAATCTTCATACCTCTTGTCAAACTGCAAAACAATTTCCTCTTCTGTCACCAGGTGTGCCTTCTGAGCTTTTACCCCTGATATTTATGCTCTGATGTGCACATTTTCTTATTGCGTAATTAACTCATGACTTCCCTTTTTGAGGGCGGTGTGAATGAAAATCTAATTCTGAAACTCAATAATGACAACAGCCTCCTGATTCCCTTCCAGACATCATCTTCCGCAAATTCTCTAAACAAAGTGGCCTCATCAATCGTTGAAAGACTTGTGATTCGTAGGTAGACATTATGGTACAGATAATCCCTAAAAAAGGTAAGGTACTGTTAATAAGAGTTTAAATTCCCATTCCCTGGTTTTGAGCATGTCTCTCAGAACCTGCTTCCTGGTCTCGTATATTAGATTTGTAGTTACATGGGAAAAAGGGGTATGAAGCTGAATTAATAATTGTCTCTCGCAGTGACTTACATCAACTCCTATTACAACAGCTGTAAGCATCCTACTTTTCAAGCTGAGGTATTGCCACAACTGAAAATCAACAGAGATTTAACAGTTATAAGAAAAACAGTTATTTCAAACTTTTCTGCTAAAATATGCTCCAGCACAACATCCCTTCCGCCCAAAGATAAGTGGAGTAACACTCGCGAACATGATCCTTCTTAGAGGCCTTGTCAGGCAGTTCTTAAAAAACCCTGATGATGGCTGCAGTACAGGCCAAGCAGTGACCCCAGAGAAGATCGTCTGGTTGTGTAAATGGGCTGCAAACTAAACGGTGAAGTCAAAATGTAGGCAAACACCCTCAAACAAAAGCTTGCTGTATGACTTCTTATTCAGTCGGTATGAATAAAAAAATTATGCTGTTCCGTAAACCAACAATGACAATTACCAAAATCTCTTGATTCTGTAACTGTTATTTTTTTTACCAAAACACTTAATCAGCACTCCGTGATTGGTTCCTGCAGGGGTACAGGATTGCTGTGTGCGCAGGAACTTCCGGTCGGTTACGGAGCAAACCATGCCAGGAGAATGAAAATAAATGTCCTTTTTACTTGTATTAGTCCCATAGATTTCTACGCATATGTCACAATTTTTATTGAAACACTAGCTAGTTGAGTAATCTTTGTGAATGAAGATCCGTCCATCTGTGCTTCAATAATGAAAGTGTTTTTAATACATAGAAATAACAGAACATGACCAAAAAAAGAGCATCAAACTTGTGATGCCCCTTAAAAAATATAGTTAAAAATCTCAAACATTTGTTAATTAGGCTTATCTTCTGCTTTTACCGGTGTAACGATATCGGCCATTTCTATCTACTAGGTATGTAATAGATAAAAGTAAAAACTTGGCTAAGGACCATAAATAATTTAACGACCAATGTGGCAAACTTTGGTCTGTGACTTCCCAAACATTAAGTTCAGATAGAGTTTTAGCAGTTGTGGTCAGTGAGTTTAAGGAACAGCAGCAGTTTTGAAACTAGTTGACCCTAAAATTCAGTAATATGTGATAACAGTTAGAAAAGGGAAGTGCCTGGAAGTAATTATATTTAAGATAATTATTTGTAAATTAGTTAAAAAGAATGCTTATGGAAAATAATCAATGTCTTAGTCTCCATATATTTGAAGATATCAAGGGGTGTCAAACATGCTTGATCAACAAACTCACAATAACATTAAGGAGTTAATCTGTGTTTGTCAAAATAGTGTTAATTATACGCCAATTATTATTGAATGGTCTTGAATGTCAACCAGGCTGATTTCTCCAACAAACTGTGATACATGCAACACATTACAGAATCTTATATGTGGCTGATCGATCTAAATGTGAGGCTAGTCAAGTTGATGTACTCTGTGTACACACCCTGTACATTGTTCATGGAGAACAAGAGATCAAGCTGCAGGCTGTCTTAAGACACGTTTTACAAGCACTAATCAGACATAGTGTGCAATAATGAATGCAGTTTGCTGGTAATTGATTATTATGATAGACACAGATTTACAGAATTAATAGCATACACAGAGCATCAGATTAAGTTAACAAAACTAGAGAAGGTCCGAGTGATGCTAAATGTAATTGTTTGTTTGAAAGATGACCAATAAATTCTACAACAGGATTGATAATCTCAACCACACCCTAGATTTACTCAACGGGGACGCGAGAGGAGGCTTGAGTGTTAGCCAATCCTGAGTATGGGTTTGGTAACAGCAGGTTTCTGATCTTCTACTCTAAAGTTTGGTAAATTGGAAGCGTATGTGGTTGGGCTCATCCAAATGTATAAGAATAGTATAGCAATCTATTTTAATAAATCCTGTAGTATCATAATAATGGTGATATCATTTTATTGACTGTATCAGTTGCCTCACATGTATGGTCAGTGTCGTTCAGTCATTTTCAGCCAATATTGTGTTAACTTCAATTTTAATAGATTTACTGTATCAGTTCTCAATATGTAAGTTCAGCATTATTCAGGGAAGCTGCCCGACACCATAGAGTTTGTAAGAGTTGCCACATGACAAGACCAGTCGCAGATTTGGGATACAATAAGTCAATAGGAGAAGGGAACATTTTCTCAAAACTAGTTTTGTTACCAGAACTCTTTTCAAAACACATCACTATGACATTTCAAATGTGACCATAGTTACAAAATCATCCGTATAGTACATTTTTAATTGTAGCCCAGTAAATCAGTATATCCGATATAGTCCTGTGTCGTTATTATGATAATTTATTTTGAAATAGAAACAAGAGAAACCATGAGCATTTCATCGCAAAACAGGACAATCCAATTTTATCTGTTATTGGTTTATATATCCAACCGGATGTAGTAACATGAGTGCAAAATTAGAAGCCATTAACTTCCGGTTGTCATTCTGACCCCAGGGTGAGAGTGGGTCTATGCCTCTTGTACTTAAAAAGATAAATAATTTAAACATTTTTTCCAAAGTAAGTTCCTCATTTTCTTTTGGAAATGTAAAATGTTCTACCTTTAATGTACTAACTATGCTGTGTTCCAATGACTGTGTGAGTTCCTCCATGTGTAAGGTCAGCATCGTTCAGGGTGGCTATGCTAAATAGTTATCTCATTAGCTAATCTAACCTTTAGATTTTCCTAAGCTTGTCTGTTACATAGACAATACTCACAGTACTGGTTTGGCTATTCTGTTATCTAGCTAGCTGATGGTTATAGTATCTTATTTGTCGCGTAGTGTTCATGGACAACGGACCAACAGAAGCTAACTTTCGCTAGTTAGCTTGTTAAAGTTAGCAGTGTTGCTAGTTGAGGGGTTAGGTTCGGATTGACGACTGCTAATGAAAACTATCAAATTAAATTAAAGGGTGTTGTTAACTGATTTAGTTATGTGCTGTTCTGTGCTACATACTGTTCAAGTATGTGTGAGATGGCTGATGACTTTCTGCGAAATGGTGAATAATCGGGAACTGTTCCTGTTCAGAAATAGTATAACGCTCAACTTAAGCTATGCTGTCGTTTTTTTCCAGTGCAGTGGCCAAAGCCTATATGCTAGTGTTTAAAAATCAGAAGTGATGACGTCGGTTGCCAATCATGACTGACAAGGACTAGGGACGTCGCATTATAATATTATTAATATTATTTTCATGTGTATTGCGGCTCTCACAATTCTGTATGTATTGCACGTTAGTACTTTAATTTTGAGATTTAATTTCATGTCTGATAGAAACAAGAGAGACCCATAAGAAAATGTTTGGAACACAAAAGTGCTCAAAACAAATGAGTTCTCTTATATATATATTTTTTTTAAAGATACTCAAAGTATATCTGGATATGGAACGCTTCGTCCCCTGCCATTGACACACATTCTAAGCCCCCTCTCTTCATCACTCCTTGTAGGAGTCCTCGTCTCTCCATGTGTGTCCCTGATGGGAGGCTGGTCTCGTAGTGCGGTGCTGGACCTGTACCGAGCGCTGCTCCGGGCAGGGCGACACCTTCAGTACACCGACCGCGACTACTACAGGCGCACCGTGGCCCACGAGTTCCGCCGCTGCCAGGCACTGACCGCGCCGGCCGACAGGGAGGACGCACTGAAGAGGGGCCGGTTCTTCCTCAGCAGCAGACTGGGGGGGCTGATGTAGGAGCAGGTGGAGGTCCTCCAGGCGATACCCCCTTTTAGCGTGACCCGGCAGACCGTTTACAGGTAGAGTGTTCTGGCGATTTAACGGACCCCCTCTGCTGTCCCACTCAGCAGAAAATGTTATGATACTTAAAGAGTAGCAGTCCTTGGTTATTGCCAAAGTACGTGTCCTCATGTGCCCTTAGTTCTACTCACATCAATCCCCCCCCCTTATCTCTGCATTCACGCTGACAGAATGGCGGGCTTGAATGGTGACCGTAAGGGGAAGAAGGATGACAATGGCATGGGCACCGCCGTCGACTTTTTGCTCTCTAACGCCAAGTTGGTGCTTGGGGTCGGAGGAGCTGCCATGCTTGGCATTGCGACACTAGCCGTCAAAAGAGTAAGTGGTAGATTCAAACGGATACCTATGGGCGTTGTTTTTCCAGTGTGCCCCGTCCAGTTGTGGGCTGAGTGTCATAACGTCTCGGGTTAGCCTGAGCCGGACGTCATGATGACACGTGATCTATGATTTGCAAATGTACAGTTAAACCCGCGATGCGTGTCCCATTTTCTGAAACGTCCTAATGGACAGTGAAGACCGTGACCTCTCTGCCTTCAGATGTATGACCGTGCCATCAGTGCGCCGGCCAGCCCTACCAAGATGGATCCGTCGGGGAGGAGGAGCTGGGAGGAGCCCAGCTGGGTAGGCTCGTCGCCGAGGGTTTTAAGTCATGACATGAAGGCGACCGTGAGCAGGTCACTACAGACCCTGCCCACTTCGTCTAACTCCTTAGAACCAGGTGTGTGCCACACTGATCCAATTATTGGTGCAGATTGTTGTGATACGCAGATCAGGCTTGGGATTGTTACTGTACTTTATTGGTATTTTAACGTAATACAAATGTGGGGCAATTGTTGTTTGTCGTTTATTTGTTACTTGCCTGCCACTGTCTGTGTGGTGATCGATGACAACGGTGCTGATTTCCGTGTTGCTTTTTAACATGACACCATGATTTGGGGTTTTTATGTCCTGAAACTGCTAGTTTCAGGACATAAAAATAGTCCTAGGCTCTGATTAAATGCTAGCTGGCCTTCTAGCGTTTTGCACTTAGGCTTAGCTACCATGGCCTGATACTGACCGCATGATGCCATAGATGTCACAACACTTCCAGGAACACTTAATGACTAGACTAGACACACCAGATCCGGTTTGGGGCGTCACAAGTTAATGTAATAATAGCAAAATGACTAAACCGAAAACACTAGATTCATGTCAAACTTCTAAATGAATCGACACAAATACTACCTCATTAAAATGTTGCATTTGCTATAGAAAAAATTGACCGGATCATGGATATTTTCTACTCTGAGACATTTGGTATTATCAGCAGTAACATTTAGGATTAACATAGCAGGTGGTCACAGTGGGTTAGTGGTGCCATTCAGATGGTTTGAAATGTTGATCTCGTCCTTGCAGTGTTGTCTAATGCTTGGCTGTGTCTCGACAGAGCGCCTGATGGCAGGATGGCTGTACTTCCTGTATTGTGGGTGACGCTACTGTTTCTCGGTGCTTGTTGTAGGAAGACGTAGTTGTGTTTAAAAAAATATATGAATAGACTCTTTTCACTGACCTCCATTAGCTGTTATAATAATAGTGATTTAGTTTGTAGTATTCTGGATGTTTCTTTTAATAAACAGTGGTACTGCAGCCCTTCATGTGGTTTTGGTTTCCTGATAGTTTTTTTTCCTGTTTCCTGTGCATACCCAGCATGCTCTGTGTTCACATGGCCTTCCATTGTACTGGATTGATTTGTGTGATCGGGATGTTTAGCCCCAAATTGGCGTTTGTGACACCGTGCGTACCGTCTCCCAGCCGTTCCGGCGCATCCTGACCCCTGACCCCTGTCTGTATCCCTTCAGACTGCGTCCGGAGGGTGGTGGGGCGGGGTCGTGGTGCAGCGGGCGAGGCAGACTTCCATCGGGCCCGGATGCGCCTCTCCTTGCAGGAGAAACTGTGGCAGTTCTACCAGGAGCGGGTGTCCATCCCGGCCGAGGAGCAGGCCAAGGCACGCCGCGCCGCCCTCGACATCTGTGCCGAGCTGAGGATTTTCCTGCACGCCAAGCTGCCCGACATGCCCCTCCGAGAGATGTACCTTAGTGGCAGTCTCTACGACGACCTGCAGGTAATGTGGGAGGAGGCGGAGTTTATATCTGTCATGGGGAGGGGCTTAGGTGTAAAAGGGTAGTGTTTGCTTGAGAGTGATGTGAGCACATGCAAGGGCTTTTACCTTGGGGCCCGTCTCTGGGTTTTTAATGCAGACTTAAAGGTAATCAGGTATTATCTCTCTCCCCATCTGTCTCTCCCCACTTTGCCTCTTTCTCCCCTTTGTGTCTATCCCTCCCCCGTTCTCTCCCCTGCCCCCTCCCTCAGGTGGTGACGGCAGATCACGCTCAGCTCATGGTTCCTCTGACTCTGGAGAAGAACCTGTGGTCTTCGGTCCCTGGTGAGGACACCATCATGTGCCTCCCGGGCTTCTGGCTGATCCGCCGGGAGAATGTGGAGTACTTTCCCAGAGGCAGCAGCTACTGGGACCGCTGTGTGGTGGGGGGCTACCTGTCCCCCAAGTCTGTCCTGGAGGTCTTTGAGAAGCTTGTGGCCGGCTCGATTAACTGGCCGGCCATCGGCAGCGTCCTGGACTACGTGATCCGGCCGGTGGTTCCCTCAGAGACGCTCACGCTGGAGGTCCAGTACGAGACGGACCGCCGCCTCTATGTCGACTTCCTTCCTCTACTGGTAATGGACGACGGTGTCTCGCTGATCGCCAAGCCCCACCGGCTGGCCGCCGAGCGCCACCAGAACCTGTGGCGGCAGAGCTTCCGCGTGGCGGAAACGACGCGCCTTCGGGCCCTGGACCAGGAGGACGACGGCTGCCGCTGTGCGTGCCTGAAGGTGGCCAAGGCCGTGTGCAAGCTGAACCCGGCCCTGGAGCGCCTGACCTCCAGCCAGTTGACCAACGCCATACTGCTGCTGAGCGAGAGGGAGGGGGACTGGACCCGGGATGCGCTGGCCGATCGCTTCCTGCAGCTGCTCCGCTCGCTGGTCGGACATCTCGAAGCCGGCAGGCTGCTGTGCGCACTGGCGCCCCGCGTCGACCTGTTCGCTGAGCTGACTGCCGTCGAGGTGGACGAGCTGGGCTACACCCTGTACTGCGCCCTCTCAGACCCAGAGGGACTCCTGGCCCAGGCTGGGCTCTCCGATCGGGTGCCGACCGTGTGACGCGACCGTTCTGCGGTTCGTAGCCCATTCACGACGGAGAACAATGTTTGGCCACTCTTTACTGACTTACGGGAGAGCTCATGGAGGTTGGGGGACATTTTAGGAGCTGTTGGGCTCATGTGTCAAAATGTTATTGTATATTTGATTCCGCTTTAAAAAGAAATCTTGGAAAACCCTGTTAAACCCGGGCTGTTTTCACTGTGAAGATCAGAATGTTGGCTGCATAATTACTGGTGCAAAGACCCATGCTGTAATACCCAATGGGGTTTATTTATATAAATGCTAAAATGACATTTTGATTACGGATGTAATTACTCTGAATTACATTCTGGCACCTCTGAGCCCAAAAGCTTCTTAACTCTTCATTACTCATGACAGAAACTCGAGTAAGGTGATGGGCAATGGAGAGTTGACTCCTAAAGATGTTTAGTATGATTGACACCAATCACGTTGCATTGTCCGGTGCACGTTTTTCTGACGTGCACGGACTCCTGTGTCGTGTGGGATTGTCTTCCTTCGCGCCTCTATAGCCCTCTGTCATGGATAGGCATTTTTTCACAATAAATGTACATGCTGAATTTATTTATTTAGTTTTTGACATGCAAGCCATATCTTCTCAATTCAAACACAGGACCATCCAAAGACCAGTTTAACCACAAGCTGAAACTTTTCATCACATGGGCCATCGTAACTCTCGCACTTGAGGCGTGATGAGTAGATGAATGTTCAGGGGATTATTACAAAGTGGGTTCCAGGAGTTGGCCAGAAATATTTTGGTTCAGCTTTTTTAAAGATATGCCAGAAACTGGCTTGGTCTAAATGAGTTAACAACCCAAAACGTTGTTTAGCTTTCTTAATTAACCTGAAAATTGGCAGTTATTTTTTATTTTTCGAAGTAAGCTGGCAAACTGTTTTTGGTACCTTCCGCGTTAGGGCACGGTAATTGTTGAATTGGCGACTGCTTGATTGTTTGATCATCTGTAACCAAATTGGATGGGATGGTGTAAAATAAATATTTCATAATTATGATTTATGTGGCGATGGAATTCGGCTTGTATTTATTTTTAGATTTTCGTAGCTCTCTTTTCAGATTGCGGGTCTTTCAATCTGAGATTCTGAGGGGTATTTCAAATGTTATCGTTTCTGAGCGGGGACAACAGAGTTCCTTCCCTCCATGGTCACATGAACACATCTCAATCAGCACGTACACAGCGGCGTAGGTTTTTACATGGCATAATGTTCAGCTGGGACCCAGATTTCATCGTATGTATCCCACCCGCCATCAGACATCCCTGTTGAGACCGACAGGCATCTGAACACTGCCGGACACTCGTTGACACGGTGAATTGTCTTCAGCGCTTTCGGGCTCCGCTTGGTAGCCATTCCCATTGGACACACTAGAGGTCTGTTCTGCTGAAGGAATTCCCGTCTGTTTTGACAGCGTCTGTTGTCGCTCTGATGAGTGGCATGACGAAGCCAGGAAGGCACTGCAGATGTGGGACCACTGGGTTACTCTTGGTTTACCCATTTCAGTTTTAAAGATAGTGCTGGAAACGAGAGCCGCCCTGAAACCAATCCCATAGCAATGGGGAAACTAAAATCTTGACATTCTTGAGTAAAGAAAAATACACATTGAGCAGTTATTGCCTCACTGGCCGTTGCTGTCTTCTCGTACTGTTTTTTTTTTTTTTTTTGGGGGGTTTGTAATGTCAGTTGAAGTTTACTGTTGTGTTGTAATTTTATTTTATTTGACTTTGTGAGTTATTTGTTTTCCGGGACCCATCCTGCAAAGTTTGCTTCCTGTGAATGAAAGCGACATGTTTGAGAAATCAGTAATGTATGCTGTTGCATGAGTATGACTGTCAGTCTAGTTTAGAGAATCAATAACACATCCGGTTATTGTTCACACTCGCGTTCTGTCTGAAGTCAAATATCTTGTGACAGGAGGATGAAATAAGTCAACTATATTTTTTTCATAGGTCAACAGTGTTTTAGGTAAATCTGGTTGTGGTAAGAAACTGTTTCTCCCATGTCGCGCAAACTGGTAGCTATGCATTTGCAAGCTAAACCTTCATGATAGTTGGGTTGTTTAACTGGGAGCAGATTGCAGAACGGAAAATTACAGACATTTGTTTCCTGTTGCACATCATTCTGTTTGACCGTTAAGTCTGCAGGTCTTCTAGTGCTCCAGTAACCTCAACTGGCTTAAAGGAACACTAGCTTAGTCCTGACATTCGCTTGGGTCTGCTGTCTGAACGTAGCAGTGTTAATGTTTTGAAGAGCTACAGTCGCCAAGGATAACGAGTATGTTCCGGTATGCCATACCGCTTAGTTGGTATGGCATAACATGAAAATACCACATTTTCATGTTATTGCGGACATCGGGACTGGGTTTAGTTCGAAGAGGCCGTTTCTAGTTCTGTCACTCGTTGTGTTTACTCTGTCCATTTGTCAAAGGCTTTGGGGAATCCCATTAGCATAGAAAACCAACCCACATTGAATGACTGCCATGGTTAATCCGGTGCCGACCGAGGTCATGTCCAGGAGACCGATGCTCTGGCAGGGATGTAAAACCAGGTCAGGTGGCAGCTATAAAAACCTACAATCACACCGTGCCGAGGTGTTCAGTGTTCAGTCTGAAGGCCGTCCTCGAGAGTGCAATGCCAATCAAAGGAACCATGTCCCATTAAGCCTTATAGCCTCAGTATGTGAGGAGCCATGGAGATTCCCATCTGTCTGAAATGAACCTAGGAACATCATCTGCTCCTTTACCACCACATTGTCTCTCAGTCTGGTGGGGGCGGACAGAAGTAAATCTGTGATGTAGACCATTTAGGATTTTTTTATTTATTTAAATGTGTGTCTTTAATTTAATTTGTAACCAAAAACAAGCAGTGTTTGTTTGCAGTGCTGCTACCAAACTACACGCAGTGACCTGAAGACGTGCTTCATCGTGGACAGGCTAGTGTGCAGTGCTTACACAATGGGTCAGTCTTCCTGCTGTTAGAGCAGAGGTGGCAAATCGGTTCCACGGAGAGCTGAGTGTCTGCGGGTTTTGGGTTTTTCATTTAAATTGGTTCCCAGTTCAGACCTAAACAACCAGGTGAGGGTAGAAAACCAACCCATGAGTGACCTAGTCAATGGAGTTCGAGGTGAGAGTGAGTACCTGACCACACTTGGCCCTCCTCAGAGCCTGGTTTGACACCTGTGTTAAAGGATGTTTTCTGAAGTGTGCAGATATGAGTCTTCTTTCGCTTGCAGACCCACTTTAGCTACAAACATTGTAGTGTGAAAGTTGGGCCAGTGTTGCCACACATCATTATAAAGATGCCCGAAATAGACCACTACCTCTACCTTGTGGATTTCCGCCTAGTTTGTCATGTGCTTGCATGCAATCCATGTACATTTTTTATGTTGTGGCATTTTCTATCTGTATTTAGTTTTGAAACCAAATGGTACACAAAGCACTTTGTTAACTCTAATAATAAATGTTGCAGCAGATGTTTACGTGTCAGATTTTTTGTAAACAGTGAGTGTGAGTTATATTCAAATTAGCTGCCTAGCTCAAAGGCCAGTGTTCATAAATAGCTTGGGTTTCAGTTGGTCCTCCACATGTGAACTCATTCCTGATTGGCTAATAGGTTACTAGATGGTTATTAGATGGTTAAATATCTTCGCTGGCAGGAGCTTTACCCCTTGTGGCCGGCAAATTGAAAAGGTTTGGCCAATATTGACATATCCCGAGTGATAAAGAAAATTGACATGAAATAAGACCATGAAATTATGAAATTCCACCTGATTTTATGAAGAAGACCTTGAAGTTATAAAATATGTCACTATAATAAAAAAGGTCTTGAAATTATGAAAAGCTATGATATAAAATACATATTTTTATTTTGCCATTTGGATATACAGTCCCCTTCAAAAGTATTGGAACGGCAAGGCAAATTCCTTTGTTTTTGTTGTTCACTGAAGACATTTGGGTTTAAAATCAAGATGAGTATGAGACAAGAGTTCAGAATTTTAGCTTTCATTTCCTGGTGTTCGCATCCAGATGTGTTAAACAACTCAGGACATACCACCCTTTGTTAGAACCCACCCATTTTTCAAGTGAGCAGAAGTATTGGAACATGTGAATGACAGATGTTCCTTGTTGACCAGCTGTTGCCTTTTAGTTGATTGCTCAAACATTATATAGCTCTGCATGACTAGTCTAAGTTTCCATCCTTGTTTCAAACCTATAAAGACTGCATTTCTTGTTAAAGAGGATAAACCAACTTGAAGACCAGAGAGTGTCTATGGGAGAAAAGCAAGTCATTGTGAAGCTGAGAAAAGAAGGAAAATCGACCAGAGCCATTGGACAAACATTGGGCATAGCAAGCACAACAATTTGGAATGTCCTAAAAAAGAAATAAACTCCTGGTGTACTGAGCAACAGACGTCGAACAAGTCAGCCAAGGAAAACAAAGGTATTTAATGACAGAAATGTCGTGAGAAAACTACCAAAACATCAGTAAGTGACATCACCAATGACCTCCACTGTACAGGGGTGAGGGTATCACAATCCACTGTTTGAAGAAGACTCAGAGAGCAGAAATATAGTGGCCACACCACAAGATGCAAACCACTCATCAGCAGTAAGAATCAGAAGGCCAGATTGAAATTTGCAAAAGTTGAGCCGCAAAAGTTCTGGAACATGATCTTAGGGACTGATGAGACCAAGATTAATCTCTACCAAAGTGATGAAAAGGCCAAAGTGTGGAGAAAGAAAGGAACTGCTTAAGATCCGAAGCATACAAGCTCATCTGTGAAGCATGGTGGAGGTAATGTCATGGCTTGGGCTTGCATGGCTGCTTCTGGAACAGGCTCATTAATATTTATTGATGATGTAACTGATGATGGTAGCAGCAGAATTAATTCAAAAGAGTACAGAAAAATTTTGTCTGCCAACTTACGGAGAAATTCATTGAAACTAATCGGTAGGAAGTTTATCATGCAGCAGGACAATGACCCAAAGCACACTCCCAACAAATCTGACTTCATCAGGAAGGTTTTAGACCGGCCAAGTCAATCAGCTGATCTTAACCCAATAGAGTATGCATTTCACCTCCTTAAGAGGAGACTGAAGGGAGAAACACCCTGAAACAAACGAGAACTGAAAGAAGCTGCGTTAAATGCCTGGAATAGCATCACGAATGAAGAATGCAACAGTTTGGTGATATCAATGGGTGGCAGGCTTGAGGCAGTTATTGCAAGCAAGGGTTATGCCACCAAATATTAAATGTTATTTACTTTAAGATTTTGTTCCATTACTTTTGCTCACCTTAAAATGCTGTGGTCTAATACAAACGGTGATATGTCCTAAGTTGTAAAACACATCTAGATGTGAATACCAGGAAATTAAAGCTGAAATTCTGAGTCTCATACTCATCTTTTGATACTTAACCCAAATGTCTTCAGTGACCAACAAAACCAAAGGAATTTGCCTTGTATTTGGAGGGTACTGTACAATGTCGCCTATTATGAAATATCATACTATTATTTTGAAAAGTGGCATTATAAAAAACTATTTCATATTTATATACCGCTTAAAATAATATATTACATTACTACTTTGGTTTTCCATACCTTGAATCAGTGTTTCTCAACTTTGATCCTGGACACCCCAATGCCCTGCATGTTTTAGATCTCTCCCTGCCCTAACATACCTGATGTAGCTCATGAAGGACTAGATGATGAGCTGACCCTTTGAATCACATGTGATGGAGCAGGGAGAGATAACATATGCAGGGTTGAGAATCACTGACCTAGGGGAACATTGGTGGTGCCCCCCTCCCCTTTGATAAATGAGCTAGTAAAATAGGGTCTAGTGATGAAGCTGACCTCTGCCCAAAATCCTTCAATTTGATTCCTAAATCTGTAAAAGGAAACCATGAAATTAAAACAAGGTTGGGGTTTTGTAGTTTGATTGAGCGTTCCCTGTACCCTAAACACTTACCCTGCCCTAAAACTCAGACCATGACCTTTTGTAAAACAAAAAGAAAACAGACATTCAGAATAAGTGACTATCTGATAGGATTTAATTTTAACAAAAAATGAAATCACAACTGTTGCATCTTTTGATTCATGTTAAAATCACTGGTTAGGCTTGTCACAAATGCATTGGTTTATCAGTCTTCAGGTGGACATGTAACAGACATGTATCACAAGACATTCTTTCACTAAAAGTTTACTTAATCTTGACCTAAGAATTGGTCCTCGAAAGTGGTAAATAAAATTATTTGGAAATCAAAAGTTAACCACATCAACCTGAGAAAGTATTATGTTACAACCACATGCATTCAGTTACCTCCAACCACAGTGTTGTTTAGGTAAACACACACATTCAATAATCTGCTTTTCAAAAACAAAATAGGGTATTTTTGCACAACACTAAGTAATATGCATTAGTTCACTCTGCAACGAGTCAGCATTCCTCAACCTCACACCAACATAACAGTCTTATGTTACAGAAATGTTTTTCAAAAAGCTTTTTAGTTTGTTCCTTTGGTGTTTTTTTGTTCATTTTGGTTACATTTTTCAACCTGCAAGGTCTTGGTTTAATCCATAGACTGTAGCTCCACCTACTGCCTTGGCTTGGAATAACAACTGTATTGCTAACACCTGGGGTAGGCATGCAGCTTCAGGCATGCGCCAATTTACACTTTCAAACAAAATTGTACAATGAAAATATATAATTTCATATCTTGAGTGCATTGAGCTCAAGTTAAATAAAGACTGGTGTTTTTTACTGTGGGAAAACATCCCTCAATGAATGGCTTTTGTCCAAATTCCTGCCAAAGCTAGTCCAACATATTCAACAAAATTTATAGAAAATGTAAAAGGGTCATAAGAAAGAAACACACACAGGCAGTCTGTTGTTGACTCATTGCTTACACTTCTTAAATCCTCAAGATCTCTACAAGTGGTTTGGTTCTGGGGAAGAGGGTCAAGGGGCTGTTTTGGTTTTGCAAAAGAGGTTCAAATGGCTGTTTTGGTAGAGGGTCAAGGGTCAAGGGGCTGTTTAGGTTTTGGGAAAGAGGGCCAAAGGGCTGTTTAGGTTTTGGGAAAGAGGGCCAAAGGGCTGTTTAGGTTTTGGGAAAGAGTGCCAAAGGGCTGTTTCGTTTTTTTTTTTTCTTCTCTACTTGGCAGGAGCAAACCCAACACGGTCTGCATCCCTGTCAAACACGCTGTAGTAACGTCCAATGAAGACATCTCCGAGGATCCACAGCGGACCGGCCGGAGGTGGAATGTCCATGGCCATGAAGCCTGACAGACAGATTTTCTGTCCCAACTGAGACTCCTGCAACACAGAGGACCGAGGTACAGGTGTCACCAGTAGACCACAACCTCAAATCAACTAAGGTCGTTTCCACAGAATTAAATCTGCATCTTTTATTATGTAGATGTGTTTTTCCAGGCATTTCCATGCCATACACATACATAATTTGTCTCTGCGTAAGACTTCTGTTGTTAGCATTCATACTTTTTTAAGATGTACATATTTTTGTGCTGGCAACGAGCTACGGTGAACAGTGGTGTAATATACCTGCAAGACGTAGTCTTCACCAGTCAGGTTGAACATCTTTCCTCCCAGGTTAAATGCGATGACGGGGAGAGACGGAATCTTTTTGCAGTTTATCCAATACTAAGGAGAAATGAAATAAAAGGGGGAAAATAAGTTAAAATAAAAGCACACACCTCACAGTCAAACAACACTATTAGCAATTCCAACGAAACATCCTCTCTGCCTGATCAAAAAGCTCAGATGTTGAGAATTAACCTATGTAAAGGTGACCAAATTACACAGCCGGGTACGGATCAGTCCACACCTCTCCCATCAGCAAAGGGAGAGCTCCGATGGCTTTGTGCAGCGCCCGGACTTCCTCCACAGGCCCAACGATGAGGGACGTTCCCGTGTCAACGATCGCCTGGCAACCGTCCTTGCACAGTGTCAGCTGGTTGCCAACCTCAACCCTGTGGGACAGTGGAACGGACCACAAGTGAGCACAACAACATCTTCGGCGTAGTCTGGCCTTGTTGCAGTTACATCCACACACTAGCAAAAACTCCACTGTGTCGATTGGAAAACCAGCTGCTCACCCATTCATCTCGATCTGCCAGTAGGCCTTTCGCGTCACATTGACATAATGCAGGTCTCCCGTGTAGTAAACTTGATCAGTGCCTCCCAGCATCAACTCCCCTCCCACAGCAGCTAAAGGATCTCTGAGGATCAGGAGATCAATGTGGTTACAAACTGGCTCGTTGGACGGTGCTACTAGTTTGCCTCCAAAAGGGTCTGGACCAGTGATCAAGTATACAATGATAAATTATTGCCTTAACCCCATTTAAGCTGGTGACTTAAAGTAGTGAGGGCATGTTTTTTGGGCGGTCTATAATATACCGCCCCAGTCCCCTGCAGAAATTGAAACTACAGAACCACAGGATATGCACAAAAAAGCCACAGAAAGGAAGTCATTGTAAGAGACCATTTTCATAACAGTTCCAAGAATGTTTTACTTTTTTTCCCAGAAGAAACATTACAGGAAAATGTGTTAAATAATTCAATTAAACAGATGATTTTTCTAGTTGACCGCAACCAATGATAAACAAACATTTTTCAGCGTACAAAAAATGTTTTCATCCCTAAAACCAACCCACCTGTTGATGTAGAAAGAGAAGATGTTCTGGGGTAACAGTTTGGCAGACATGGCCGTGTCAAACAAAGGGGTAACCTTGGCAACAGATATCGAGGGATAGCCAAGGCCCAGTACCCCGTCGAAGCGCGCCACCGCAAACGTGATGCCAGGCTGCTTTACTGCCTCACCAAACTGTTGACTGGCAACCTGCATGCCAGCCAACTGAGACAGAACACACGACATTTAAACACGTGTGTAGAGCACGCACGCACGCACGCACGCACACCCTAATCACTGAGACAGAGAGTTAAGATTTTATACGACGGACTGAGTAACGACTTGGTCCGCCACTTAAAACACACCGCGGCACAGAGACAGGAATGCAGAATGTTTGGCAGAAATGAGAAGAATGCAAATGAACAATGAAGTGTGTGTCCAGTGGTCAACTTACAGAGACGGTGTCCTCACTGATGAACCCAGACAAGCTGCCCCGACCGTACTGGATGGAGAACTCTGTGCCATTCTGAACATATGTGCTGGACTTCTTGGAGTTGTAACGATGGTGGAGCCCTGAGCGACACAGCGGAAGGATTTATCATGCCTCTACAAAACGACGTAACGTTTACCAGAAAGCAAACATCCACAACGAGCCCCTAACGACAAAAGGCCTTTCAGCGTGGCACGCCAACACTGCCGAGCAGAACATCTGCCATTTTCAGGCTTCGGCGTTTGTCTATTCAGCATTTCTTACAAGCAACGGGCGGTTAATAAAGCATACGATACTGAGGGAATCACACCAAAGGGCAACGCTTGAGGGACTCACAGCATGCGATGTCCAGGAAGGAGCAGTGGATCGATGGCACCCACAGGTTGGAGGAGCCTGTGTCAAACAGCACGGTGAAGTCCTGGGGCGGTGAACCTATGCTGATGACACCGTAGTATTGAGCCTGTGGAGAGGACGGTAAACAAACCCGTTCAGATGACACACAGCATGTAGGCCCAAGTCCAGAGTTCTAACTCTCAGGTTCAGGGGTTCTCCTAACGCAGATCCTGGTGTTCTACCGCACGGGCTGCATTTTGCCTGGAATCCCACAATTAAATAGAAAAGGCTTTTAAATAAATAATGCTCCCTGGCCCATATGAGTGGGAGTTGGAATTCAGGGGTTTGGAATAAAACCTGCACACAATGGTTTGACCTCTTTTGCGTCTGTATGAGTCAGTCACAATAAAGGGCATTGTGGAATCCAACACAATATCTACTTACATCCATGAAGTTTGTGAGTGTCTCCACGGGCACCTTTGGGCTTATGGTAGTGGTTTGTGCGACCTGCGTTGTGTCAGCCCCTTCACCACCAACAGTCTTGGCCATTTCCTGGAGTTGTTTGAAACTCAACCCGTTGTCGCTCAACAGACGGCGCATACTGCGCGTCTTGTAGAGTGGAATTCTATAGCATTTTGGAACACAACGAAAAGAGGGCCAACCGTTAATCTGACATAATTTGGTTAGTGGATAGTTAAGAACTCGTGGGTTCTACTTCCTCTGTTTTACTAAACGGTTACGAGCGACACAACTTCCATTGTTCACATACAGAACTGTATGTAAACTGCTACATTATGCACAAAAGTCTGTTCATGTTTGTATCCTTGAATTTGCATGTGTATACATTAGCAGATCATGAGTATCCAGGCTAGCCTAATGCAAACGCTGACTGTGAACATTATTAAAATAACATGCCTAAATAAATATATGCCAATACTTATTCCAATCAATTCAAGCCATATATAATAGTAAAGCCTTTTCTACAATGATCATGGGCCAGCACAATAACGAAAAATACTTTAATAATAATTTTTCCAAAAAGTGCAAGTATGTAACACAATACCTTATGACAGCAGTGGTGTGCGCTACTAACAACGCGATGGTAATAAAACATATTTTCAAAAGCTCCATAATTCTGTCCAGACAAGACTATAGAATGTCAAAGCAGGACCGATAACTCAATGCACAAAGCTCAGATATCCGCATGCTTTTCTCGGCGATTTCCGTACCTACTCGTTTTTCGTTCGCTCTGTCCAATCCTGATCGGAGAGAACGCATTCATTCGTGTTATTGGCTTAAAATACTGCCAGTCAATATAAACAAGATGACATACGCACTTAAAGTTGTTGTGGCAGGATCACGCGATAGATAAGCTCTTCCTCAATTTGCCGTGTTGTGCTTATTTCCCCGTGGGCCTCTTGCTATCATTATTAATTCTTTAAACTGGAACTGAAAATAATACGCGAACAAGCCTATGTGCCTCACTTAATATTGTAAGATATCATGACTACATGTTTTGGGATAAATGATGAGATGGACACGGTCGGCTTCCCAAATTACTTATTTTGCCTGATCTAGCGCTTAACTTTTTTCGTTTGGCCCCGTGTAAATAGAAGTACAGTAATACTGTATGTAATATCAACAATTTGCCTCAGACTAAAGTAGGACATTGTCTTACTTGTCCGGTTGTACATAGCATCTTAAACCTTTGGCTCATAGAGGCGGTCAGACAGACAGGCACGGATACACACATATGTTTTCTGGCACCACTAGCTGAAAATCTGTTCTCCATTTAAAAAAAAATCACACTGCAGGTTCCTAACTAAACCTGGTATCTGCATGTTATTCTACAGTTTGTGTGTTAACCCCGGAGGACTAACACAGGCTATGAACGCTATGCATCAGTTATTTTTGGGTTAAGCACAAATTCTGTGGATCCTTGCGATGAAGAAGCTCAACAAAAAGGTGCTTGTGTACAGAAAGTAGTCAATGCAAAGGTGGTGTTCCAAAATTCCCCCTACTCCCTACATTGGACACTAGTTTGGACAAAATGAGTCCATTCTCTAAGGAATTGGTTGCCACTTGGAATGCACCTACTCACGACTGCCTTTTGTGACTTTTTTGAGTCCATCTGCAAAGTCGCAGCCGAGAGGTTATTTCTTCTTATCGTTTAATCATAGTGAAAACAGACAGCTATCTCCACTTGACAGGAATGAAGAAATGCTTGAAATTCTCTGCTCTTCTGCGTCTCAAATGACACCCTATTCCATGAGTGAAGAATATTGGACCAAAGCCTGCTCCTAAATGACAACCAGTGTAAAGTAACGAACCTCCCAATGGATCGGGTAGGAGTTGCAGAAATCTGTCTAAGACAAACAGGGGAAAGTGATCCACCCTCACAGAAGCGTGTTTTGTTTTTGCCCCGATTTGAGAGCACACCTATATGACGTCACAAACAGCCAGGAGCCAGACCCAGAGGCACGGGTGTCGTTATCCCAGGCTTCAGCTGGTTGAGAGCATGATCAAGCTCTAGAAGCAAATAGGGGGTCCAACACTGAGGGAACAACTAAAGGCCAAATAACATTGTAGGCATGGCAACGGTAAGTTCCTTTATTGACTTGGGGAGAAACATTCTGTTTTTATTCGGGATCTCTTAATGGTCACATGCCATTGAGTTTTTATGGGGTATAACTTTTATTCATCTTGATGTTAGATAGGACCTGAGCCAACAGCTATGGGCAAAGAGAAACCATTGTTTTTTAAAAAGCCATCATTACAAAACGCTGCTAACTTTACTGATTTGGTGAGGTTTTTACATAAAGAATGGGTGATAACATTACTCTCATAGATGTTTTTGGATTGTTAACTGACTAATGGCTGTGGGGTGAGGAAACATCTTCTCACACTGTTTAATAGTGAAATTCCCCTTCAGGATGCATAAAATGGAAACATCTTCTCACACTGTTTTATAGTGAAATTCCCCTTCAGGATGCATAAAATGTAGGGCCGGAAATTTACAACAAAATGTAAGTGTTCTAACCCTGAGCAAGGTTACACACATTGCTTTGCTGGAAAGTTAGAGTAAAAACTTTACATATAAAGCAGACAACTTTAATGGGAAAGTTAGAGTAAAAAATGTATTAAGTACATTAATTTCTATTTGGAGATTCCCCTGGCCAGTCAAGAATGTTTCACCTTTTGGCCATAGTTGTTCTGGCAGTTTGTTTGACTTAACTGTCGTCCTGCATGAGGTGATGCCATCTAATTGGCTAGTGGACACGTAATCAATGAAGATGATTGGTGGAGTTCCAGTTGCAGCCAATCACGCCCGAGCCACAACACCCCCTCCACTATTTCACAGATGAGCTGATATGTTGTGGATCCCGGTTGTTTAATTTCACCTCAACATGTTTGGCGTTGTGTCTTTTGCGCACATCACCTTTGTCCTGAACTCTGTGGGTACTTTCAATTCAGGTTACCTGTCCATCCTGTTTCAAAGGGATGGCAGTGAAGTGTTCCATGCTTGACAGGGGCTGACACAAACGCGCCTACATCCTGAAAGGCTGTTGTTTTAGTTTTTCTTTTTAACCTCATCATAAAGAGCAGTCTTTCGCCATCCGCTGTAGAAGTGTTCCTTCGCCTCTCAGGCCTTTTGTGAAGAGCGCGGCAGTGCTCTTCTTCTTGTTGTTACCGATGTGGCTGCGTTGGTGAAGCTCTGCGTGTGCGACAACAGGGGGTGGTGGGTTTGAATCCCGATGCCTTGAGGAAAATGTATGCACATTTCATCTACTGTACGTGAAAGTGCCTGACAAATGTGTGCCTGTAAGGCATTTTGGATGAACTCTTTTGCTACTGTATACAGTGTATATAATATCAAGCTAAAAGTGTATTTTAAGCAGAATTCCTGGTGATTTTACTGTCTAACCACTGATAAACGCTAAGCCGCAAATCCCACTAACATACACAGTATGAGTACCCATATGTTGAGGGACAAGCCCTGTGGAGGGACAAGCCCTGTGGAGGGACAATCCCTGTGGAGGGACAAGCCCTGTGGTGTTGCAGAAGAAGCCTGTGGAGGGAAAAGCCCTGTGGAGGGACAAGCCCTGTGGAGGGACAAGCCCTGTGGAGGGACAAGCCCTGTGGCATTGCAGAAGAAGCCTGTGAAAGGAGAAGCCCTGTGGTGTCGCAGAAGAAGCCTGTGAAAGTAGAAGCCCTGTGGCGTCGCAGAAGAAGCCTGTGAAAGTAGAAGCCCTGTGAAAGGAGAAGCCCTGTGGCATTGCAGAAGAAGCCTGTGAAAGGAGAAGCCCTGTGGCGTTGCAGTAGAAGCCTGTGAAAGGAGATGCCCTGTGGCGTTGCAGAAGAAGTCTGTGAAAGTAGAAGCCCTGTGAAAGGAGAAGCTCTGTGAAAGGAGAAGCCCTGTGGCATTGCAGAAGAAGCCTGTGAAAAGAGAAGCCCTGTGGCGTTGCAGAAGAAGCCTGTGAAAGGAGATGCCCTGTGGCGTTGCAGAAGAAGCCTGTGAAAGGAGATGCCCTGTGGCGTTGCAGAAGAAGCCTGTGAAAGGATATGCACTGTGGCGTTGCAGAAGAAGCCCTGCGGAAGGAGAAGCCCTGCGGAAGGAGAAGCCCTGCGGAAGGAGAAGCCCTGCGGCCATGCAGAAGGAGCCTGTGAAAAGAGAAGCCCTGTGGCGTTGAAGAAGAAACCGTTGTAAAGCTGTGGAGATGGCATCCTCTGTAGACTTATTCAACGAGTAGGCAAACTGGTTGGGATCTAGTGTTGGGGGTAGGCAGGACTTAAGGTGGGCCAAAACTAGTCTTTCAAAGCCCTTCATGATTGTAGGGGTGAGTGCAACCGGTCCAAAGTCATTGAGGTTAGACACAGTCATCTGCTTCACCACTGGCACAATGGTTGCAGTCTTGAAGCACTTTGGGACAACCACCTGGGCCAGTGACAGGTTGAAAATGTCAGTAAAGACCTCAGCCAACTGCCCAGCACATGCTCTGAACACACATCCAGGGACGCTGTAGGGACCAGTAGCCTTGCCTGCATTCTCCATGCTCAAAAGATAGAAAACACTTGTGGTAGATAGTCTGGGGTGTGTTCTTGGGGAAGTTCTGCTATAATGGCTTGCTCTTTGTTGTCCCTGTCGAAGCGAGCGTAGGACCTGTTTAACTCGTCGGTCATAGAAGATGAGTCTTTCATAAGTAAAGATTTGGCGAGGTTCACCACTCTGTGAAAGACTGTGTGCAAATAGTGCAACAATTTTAAGAATAATTGTTGGAATAATGCATGCCATTTCCTCCACGCTAACGAGAAGAGGGATCATCCAGCTTGTTCTCAGCACACACTTTGAAGGCCAGCATCCGTGATGGTATGGGGGTGCATTAGTGCACACAGCATGTGTGACTTGCACATCAGTTGAAGGCCCCATTAATGCTAAACAATACATACAGGTTTTGGAGCCACAAGTGCTGCCATCCAGATAATGTTTTTGTAGGGAAGGCCTTGCTTATTTCAGAAAGAAAATGCCAAACCACATTCTGTACATATTAAAAGAGTCTGGCTACATCTTTACAGAGTCTGGGTGCTAATCCAGACCTGTCAACCATTGAAAACATTTGGCACTTTATGAAACGAAAATACGACAAAGGAGACGCCGAAGGCCCATTTGCGTTTCTTAAGGAAGAAAAACATTATATTTTCTGACAGTCCCATCCCCCCATCCCACAGCTGCAGATAAGGGTTTTTGTGATCTTTGTCTTATCTTATGGTTAAAGATCTTTTCGTCATTCCAATCTCAGTTGGGTCTATCAGGACGAAGCCAATCTGAGTGCCAGATCAAGCCTGGCCCGAAGTTACCATGGTTACCTCATTCTATGTCTCAATCAGAGGCAATGGACCAGAAACAAGACCCAAGCCACAACGATATGGAGGAACCCCAGGTAAGTCACGTCTTCTCTGGTGACGCCATTTTGCTGTTTTCAGGTAGTTGTACGTTTACTTCATTTTCAAAACAAAATTAATTCAGTTCGTCTTGCTGAGATTATTGAGCTGTCTTGACAGAAGTCCAATAACATTGGTTCGCCAACGGCCAATCAGAGCCGACATCTGAGACCACGTCCTGTTCGCCCTCCTCCAGCTCCTCCAATCAAGACCTCTGGGCCCCTTCTGAGCCCCCCTCCTACTGCAAACATGTATTATGAAATTGTCGAAGGATCGACAGTTCAAGTGGCTGAGAAGGTAACGCAACAAAACTGCTGAATAACCCCCACCTCTACTCACACCTGTACAAACCAAATCAGCCCAACACTTTTCTCTGTGACTTAACACAGCCCTTAGACGTGTTTGGCGGAAAAAAGCCTCCCCCTCCGCCACTTCCTCGATTCCCGGGGATGTCTCGCTCCTCGTCAGACATTTCAGCCTGTCCTGGGTATGAGAGGACACTACCTGTCATGGGCCTGCCGCACCTTCAGGTGAGAGAAAACATTGTGACAGTAACGCCTTCACAGTTTTCAATGATGTACTGAATTTCTATTTATTTCATTGGCAAAGGATCCCTTTGAAGAAAAGAGCAGTCAGTCCCATCACCGCCCACCTCTGCCGAGATCGCGATCCCTGTCCTCGCATGTGGACTACGATGATGTCTGTAGAACCTCAAATCAGAGCATCGGCACCGCTCGCTAACAATAAAAATCCTATTTTGACCCTTTAATAGGGTCCCTGCTAACGTGGTCTCTGTGGCGTTCTTTTCAACAGCCCTCAGGGGTAGACGGTGCGATATCTACGGGCCCACCGCGCCCCTTACGGCCTCCTTCCCGCTGCCTCCATCGTTCCCCCTCTGGGATTGAAACCACGCCCACAGAACTCCAACCACTGCTGCAGGTGAGAGACGTTGAGTCCTGCATCTCCGACCGGTGCCTACAGGCAAACAAACAAGCCTAAAGCTTTGGAATAGTTTAGAGCAGGGGTGTCAAACCGGTTCCACGGAGGGCCGAGTGTCTGCAGGTTTATGGGTTTTCCTATAAATTGGTTCCCAGTTCAGACCTAAACAACCAGGTGAGGGTAGAAACAAACCAATTAGTGACCTAATTAATCAATCAAGTACAAGGTGAGAGCGAAAACCTGCAGACACTCGGCCCTCCATGGAACCGGTTTGACACCCCTGGTATGGAGGTTTTTGTATTTGTGTTAGTGCCCATTATACTTATCCCATTGTTCTTTTTAGCCTCATGGTGCCAGGTTAGTTGACCGAGAACACAGTCTCACCCTCAGCAACACCTAGGGAACGACGGGGGATGAACGAGCCAATTGAAAGCCGGGAATGGTTAGGTGGCCTTGAATGAATTATGGCTGGATTGATCTGCTTTTACACTGTAAAAATAAATACTCTAATAAAAAAAAACTAACAACCAAAATAATGCAAAATAATGGTCACTTCCAAAAATGAGGAGAACCGTGTACATGGAGAGGGAATACGTTGATCTAGTAACTCTGACTAAAGGATCATTATGGAATATGTCAGATTGTATGAAGTGGGTATCTACATTGTAGCTGAGGATTCAAATGTTCAGTTCATTGTAGTTTTGTTTGTCTACTTATTCGACCATGTTTCACAAGACGTTGGGCTGCTGTGTAAAATGCAAACAAAAACAGAATGCAGTGATGTGCCAATCATATAATCGCTGTGTTAAATTGCAAATAGTATAAAGACAACATATATCATGCTGAAACTGAGACATTTTATTGTTTCTGGAAATGAATTTGATGCCAGCAACACATTTTGCATCGACTCTTCTTTTAATAACAAGCGTTTGGGAGGAGACCATTTGCTGTAGTTTTGAAATGGAAATGTTTTCCCACTCTTGCTTGAAATAGGATTTCATCGGCTCAACATTTTGGTGTCTCCTTTGTCGTATTTCTGTTTCATGATGCACCAAATGTTTTGAATGGGTGACCGGTCTGGACTGCAGGCAGGTCAGTTTAGCACCCAGACTATTTTACTATGGAGCCATGCTGATGTTATACATGCAGAATGTGGTTTGGCATTGTCTTGCTGAAATAAGCAAAGCCTTCCCTGAATGAGACGTTATCTGGATGTCAGCATTTGATGCTCCAAAGCTTGTATATCTTGTTCAGCATTAATAGGGCCTTCACTGATGTACAAGTCACCCATGCCAACTTGCTTTTGTGGATGCAACGACAAACTCTGTTCACAATGGTTTCTGGAAGTGTTCCTGAGCCCATGCAGAGATTTCCACCACAGAATAGTGTGTGTTTTTAATGCTGTGCCGCCTGATGGCATCACGATCATGTCCACCCAATATTGGTTTTCTGCTTGGTCCCTTGCATAGAGATTTTTCAGATTTAAAAAAAATCTTATAATGATATTATGTATCGTAGATGATTAGATCCCCAGACTCTTTGCAATTTTACGTAAAAAAACGTTATTCGTATATTGTTGCGCTATTTGCCCATGCTGTCTTTCAGAGTGGTGAAACCCACCCAATCCTGACTTCTGACAGACTCATCCTCTTGTATGCTCTTTTTATTCCCAATCATGTTATTGACCTGTTGCCAATTGACCATTAGTTGTGACAGTTTTTTATTACACTTTTTCTGTCTTTTGTTGCCCATGCTGGCATCAAACTCTGATGCGTTCGGTTACCTGGTTGATCCTGCCAGTAGCATATGCTGGTCTCAAAGATTAAGCCATGCAAGTGTGAGTACACACGGCTGGTACAGTGAAACTGCGCATGGCTCATTAAATCAAACTTACTGCTGGCATCAAATTCAAAGTAAGCAGTTATTTTTCAAGCAACAATAATGTATTTTGGAAATGGGTCTGTGTTTTAATGGGGTATGTTTGTGTGATGCCCGAAGGTAGCGTCTGACTTTTACAATAAGTTTCAGTTTTGATCAGAATCTATCTTAAATGATAGGTCTATGGAATATATATACATACACTACCATTCAAAAGATTGAAATCACTAAGAAATAACCTTATTTTTGAAGAAAAAGCACAAATATTTGACCATTAAAAGAACATTCTCGGACTTGACAGATTTGGGTGGGACCTGATGTGACAATGTATTTTCATGCGGCCCCTGGCACCACTCACATACTCTGGCTGGTGCCACTTTAAATAATATTCCTTGTGATCTTTAGAAATGAAACAAGTTTGTAATCTACGCGCGCCTTGCACAAACGTGCATGTTTGTATTCAGCATATGACTGTCAAACCTCAGATGGACAAAACAAATCGATGGGTGAGGTCAAACTCTGAGTCCGCTCACATTGAGCCCTGCTTCAAACCACACACTGCAGTGAGGGGTACTTTCTTCCATGAGGATCAGGTCTCCAGTCTGGTCAAAGACAAGGGGATGCAGGGTGTCAAGCTGTTCTCACCTGAAGGGAAACTGCGTTTGTGGATGATAGATACTGGGTGGCAGGGCCGGCTCCTGGCATAAGCGACATATGCAGCACTTTTCGAGCCCATGACCTACTAGGGGGCCTCAAACTGACAGGGGAGGGGAGCCCGAATGAAATTTTGCTTGGGGCCCCCTGAAAAGCTAGAGTCGGCACTGCAACGGGGTGTTTAAATATATACGGGGCGATATGAGGGGGGTGTTTACATTGAAAAAGATTTGAGGCGGTGTTGAAGTGGATACAAGGGGGTGAACCATTTCTTTGCTACAGTGGCCGTAGAGACCCTTTAAAAAACAGTCAAGAGTCAGATTAGCAGTGACCTTTCTTCCTGTTTCTGGTCATTGCCGTACTTCTCTTTTCCTAATATGTGATGCACTGTAATCTCTGGTGACATCACTATGTAATTTACCTTTGTTTACACTGAAATGACAGGGGTCAGTGGAGTACCTAACCTTATATGGGCAGCAACGGCATTCCCTTGCCGTTCCTGTGAAGAGAAGCAGCCCCTCCACAGCCAGCCCTACCACCCTGAACCCTAGTGACCTAGTGGCCATGAATGACAAGGTCACTTTTTCCCTTTTCACTGTAATGAGACAGAGAATTGTTTCCAAGCAATTTCACAAAAGCAAATCGATTCGATGACGTCCTGTGATTCAATGTGAAATTTGGTGGATTAAAAAAAGCAACCTAAGAGAATATTGTCTTTTTCAACCAGCTCCAAGCCTAAATCCAGTGTCATGTATATATTTTGGTTGACAATTTATTTGACATTTGCTGCCTCAGAACTGCCTTTAGAATTATTTGCACCTGTAAACAAAACGAAAAGTAATTTCATGAAACCGACATTAACATGCTGTTGCAAACACTGAGCTTACGCTGTTAACTCTGTTACACAGCCGACCGCAGCAAGAAGAGGTTCTCTGCACGCCAGACCTTCCCTCCCACCGCCCCCCTCATTTAACCCCCCGCCACCACCCTCAACCAACCCCACGCCACCACCCCAGGAAAATAAACCCTCCTCGTCAGACCGACCAGCCAGCATGTCGTTCTCGGAGTGCCTCTACAGTGAGATCAGCGAGGAACGGGTGCAGTATCTCGAAGTACTGCCTGACAATTTCACTGTGCAGGTGAGACAAACACATTTTAGAGATCTAAATTACTATCTCTATTCTAAATTGAGCCGCACCTCATTATCTGACGGCATGAGGAAATGGTCATACCTTATCTTGTGTTCGGTAAAACAAAGTACAAATGGTTCTTGAACGACTATCCTTTCGGGTCAACCCATCTAACTGTCTCAACAAAATTCAGGCAGCACCACAGTTCCAAGCTGGTCAGCGTTATCAGAATGGTGGCTTCAGTGTGGAGACAGAGGTACAGAGTTCTTCTCTCAGTGTTTCAAACCAAGTCATTTATTTGCACTAATGACCAGAACATTTTGTACTAGTGTCTTGTTCCTGCCCGGCGTTTCCTCTAGCAAACTTACCACTGTTGTTGCTTTTTACATTTATTAATTAATCCGCTTCCTCTTTATGTAGCAGGAATGTGAAAATCTAATGCAGTGGAAGAAGACAGTGGGATGTGAGTTACATTAAATATCGGTCTTAATAATTCATATCATTTGATACAGTGGCGTTGTTTCATTTATATTGTTTAGAACGCAACTGTTTCTCTGTCATTATTTTACTATTCTCTGCGGATTCAGTAGATGACAAATGACTTATTAATATAATTTCAGGTTTGTAATTTTTAATTTGTTTCTGTCAGGTTGGGAAAAGATTTCTTCATCACTGAATGGCCTGGGTCTGGAGGAGGAAACTAGGTGGGGCCTGAGATAATACACCAATCCATGGCAATGGCTTTGATATCAAATACAACTTAAAACACACACAACTACCACAATTTCACATGCCCAATGTCCATTACTAATTGTTGCTAATGTTTAAACTACACAGTGCACTGACTTTAGTTAACCTACGAGACAGTTACCTCAGATTATGTTTAATTAATAGCAAGTACCCTTTCCTTTTAATTATTGCAGAGAGTTCAACCAGAGGGGCCTATATGTGAAAAATGGCCTCCGTTTGTTTAACTGCCTCTTGACAAAACTCAACGACACCTTTTGCAACCACATCGCAGAGCTCAGTGACCTCGCCGACAAGCTGGACAAGTCTCAGAACAAATTGAGAACCTTGGGTATTGCCGGGGGCACCACGGGTGCTGTAGGGGGAGCAGTGGCCATCATGGGCATCGCCCTCATCCCCGTGATACCCGTCGTCCCACTTGTAGTCACGGCAGTGGGTGCGGGCCTGGTGGTGTCGGGCAGCGGGATGGGCGCCAAGGCGGTCATCGACAAAAGGAAAAATAACTCTTTGGGCAGGAAGAAAGTGGAGGAGATGTTGCAGGTGTACAAATCTGAAATAGCGGACGTGGAGTGGTCTCTGTGCTTCATCTGGAGTGGGATGGATGAGCTAAGGCAGTTCAACATCTACAGGCTTCGGGACGCGGATCCTGAAGCCCTGAGGATGGCCAAAATGGCAGAGACGTTGCATCGTTCCGGGAGTTATAAGTCCCAACAGTTGGGCATGAAGTCTGAGCTGATCTTGCAAGTGTTCGCCAAGGACCTGGATCTACATTATACATCCAAGGACGGCCAGAGTCTGAAGAAGGGCTCTGAGTCTAGTTTCGCTGCCAGAATCCGCGGGTTGACGCAGGAGCTACAGGGGGAGCTGAATGACCTGCACGACATGTGGCAAACTTTTTCGCTGGTAGTCTGTAGATGCTGAGACGTGTGTGTGTGTGAGTGTGTGTGTGTTATCCTGATATCGACTGAAAATACCCTTTCAAAGTTAAAACTTACAATATGGATGGGGGTTAAGGTTATCTGTTTGGGGTGTATAGTTCAGATTAGGTTTAACTTTAGCGTTAGTTAGGCAAGGGGTTAGTGGAAATACGATTTTGAATGTGAATACCTTTTGGTCCCCATAAGTAGTGATGGTCATTCGAGGTTTCGTTACTGTTCTTCTAGCAGCAGGCTATTATGCTAGCGGGGCAAACTCAGATTTCCTTTTTCAAAATAAAAGCCATCATTGAAATATGTCATGCAATATAGTTAACAATCTAGTCGGTACAATTTCATGTCCGTTCCTATGTTATTTTTGTCAGTTATTTTTTACAAACTTGATTGTTAACTATATTGCCTTGAACATTTCAATGATGGCTTTTATTTAAAAAAATAAAGGAAATTTGAGTGCTGCCGGCATAATATCCTGCGGCTAAATTAACGCTAATGAAGGCTCGTTCGGCCCTTACTACCCGTAAGGACTAACGGGTGTGAGGGTGTGCGTGTGCTCGTTACTAGAGTAAGAATGTAAAATATTTTACCTAGAAAATCAATAGAGTGTATATGTATACTATCTGAATATTAAGGATTTGTAATAAACATGTACAATTTTTCGCTAACAAAACAGATTTGATGTGTATTTTTATTCTAAAACGGTCCCAATTCGCGGAGTGATATCAAGAAGGAATGCGGAAGGATATTGTAGGTCTTCAAGCTAGTTGTATAACAGTGCACCGCCCCTGCATCTTCGCCATTTTCACCTGCTCTCGACCACGCGCTCTACTCACAAGTGACCACGCTCTCTCGGGCGAAATGGCCGTTTAACAGCTTGCGGCAGTCCTCGCAGCAGCCCATCTAACAGTGCATCAACCCAGTGCACTGCTTCAACTTCTTATTTATGAAAATGACGTAAGTACCCTTTTTAGGTTTTGAATTGTTAGCATGCGGCTAGCTTGTTCACCGAAGCGTGACCGTGTCATGACGTCAATAAGCGCTAACGTTTGTTAAACACGTGAAACCCATACTGTTGATGGCTGTTTAATTAGGTTGCCTGCCGGTTATGTAATCGTTCTCCAAATACACATTTTTAATAACCCATTCGATTGACATCACAAGTCCGATCATAGGATGCTAAAATGAGTCTGGCAGCCGTAATCGTAGACGATTTGATGGATACGTCGTTATCAAGAGTTCCTTTGTTTTCTTACGTTGGTTACAAAATCACCGTGTGCTATTTATTCCGTATTCCTGTTATGACGACGTGGCGTACAAAATGCTTCATTGTCTTTCTGACAAGATGGCGGCATAGTCGGTTTTGAGGGGCGGGAGGGAGGGAGAACAAAAGTCTGGTGTTAGGTAGGGAAGAAGCAGCCATTTCGTTCCCTAAATAGGAATGTTAGTGGTTGATGTGAAAGCCGGGGTGAACGACTGCCCCCTGTCAGATAGATTAAAAGTTAAGGTACTGCAGGAATACAACCGGTTCTTATTAAGGCAGTGTTAATGGTTGATTTTGGTGGATGTAATTCAATTAGAATCATTATACCATGACATTTCACATTCTGAAACCAGGTGACACGGATGTAGACCGCAATGACAATGTTTCCCCTGCCTTGGTAGAAATGCACCTGGTCAAAGATCACATGGAATCACATGTCGTCATATGACCGTGACTGCTTAGATGTTTACAGTCTTCCGTACCCTATTCCCAGGTCCCTCGTGGAAACCCTCACTGCTGCTGTAGTCGACAGCATAAAAGAACCGCTCGACGACATCACCCTGTTGCTACTGTCTCACATCCTGTTGACTGAACGACAAAGCCATGACCATGATGAGTTCACAGTTTGGCCTGGAGGACATGGAAGCCCTGCTCTGGGGGCCTTCCTGTCTCATGGCTGACCCCGTGACCCCGCTGCTCCATCAAGATGAGGTTACCTCGATAGAGGGAGGGGCTTCACCCCTCTCGTCATCTCCCTCCTCTTCTCCACTGCCCCCCCTCTCTCCTCCTTCCTCTCCGCCCGCCCTGCTCCTCCAGGAGAAGGCAGAGGCAGACTTCCCTTGGCTGGCTGCAGACGAGCTGGGCCCCACCTGTTGCATCGGTGATGATGATGGCAAAGGTGAGGACCACCAGATCCCCTCTCCCACATGGCTGGTCGTACTGTGCATGAATCACCCCTCTATTACAGCCCCTTAGCTTGGTCAGCTACTCCTAGACCCTGTTGAAATTCATTATTACACTGTTGGGGTATTGTTTGCCTATTAATGTTTCTGATTAATTTATATTAACCCCGACTCTCTGTTGCTGACAGAGGATGCCTTTTCTGGCATGGACTGGATGGCAGAGAGGGTTGACCTGAGCGGGTTTGACCTGGACTCCCTCATGGGGTCCTGCAGCCCAGACGGTTCTCCTGGGTCCTCCCCTGAAGACCTGATGGACTCCCTCCCTCTCCCTACTCCCACTGACCTCCCAAGCCCCGCAGACCCCCTCCTTCCCATTCCCGACTCCTCTGCCCAGCATGGTCCTCCCGATGAGGCCTGCTCGCCTCCCCCGTGGGTTCCTGACCCCCAGGAGGAGCTAGAGATTAAATCTGAGCCGCAGTCCCCTGCCCCGTCTCCGCCCCCCTCCTCCTCCCTGGACCTGGGCAGTGAAGTGGATGTCTTAGAGGGTGTCGTTGAGAATCCGCTTGGCCTGGGGGTTCCCCAGCCGGTACCCAGATTACTGCTGTCACTCTCCCCGACGCACATCCTCCTCGTTCTAGCCCCTAAAAAGGAGGTCGGTCTGACGAAAACTGTTAACACCTCCTTCCCAGATGTCCTCAGTGACGGTAACTCTCACACCTCCCCTCGGCTGCCGCTCCCCGCCACCTCCATAACTCAGTCGAGGTCCCAAACCCGGAGTGAGCCGTACCCGGCGGCCCTGGGGTGTTCGCCCCAACATTCGGAGCCTTCATCTCCTGCCAAGTTCAGTGGGAAGATGAGGACTTCCACCGGGGGTCCCCCAAAGGAGAAGAGGCTCAAGAAGATGGAGCAGAACAAGACCGCAGCCACGCGTTATCGCCAGAAGAAGAGGACCGAGCAGGAGGCCCTGAGTGCCGAGTGCGACGAGCTTCAGCGGAAGAACCACCAGCTCGCCGAGATGGCCGACTCCCTTGCGAAAGAGATCCAGTACCTCAAGGACCTAATGGAGGAGGTGCGCCAGGCTAAGAGCAAGAAGGCCCCCTCTGACCTCTAATGGGTCCTGTGTCGAGTTCTACTGTGCGACCCGCCAAGTTCTATGCTCTTTAAATGAGTGTTGTATTAAAACGCCCCTAAGCCCGAGTTCTACTGACCTTTGACCTTCCCGCCCATCTCCTTCGAGCTAGAGACCTTTTGTAGCTTGAGTTTTGGATGTGGTCCCATGTGTGAAAACCTTAAGTATTTATTTAACCGTAAACCAGTATAATGATTTTTATAGTATGATAACTCTAAATGCCTCTAGATGTCTACATATATTACTGTAAGAGCATGTATTGTTAGTGTTAGTCTGATTTGTATGTGAATGTATTCTTGTCCTTATCTATTAAAAAGTGAAATCCATTTGGTTGTGTGTGTGATTCGTTTAGCAAACTGAGCTAGAGTATTTTGTAATAGTGATGCTAAAGCTCATTGAGGGTATTTCAGAAAGTGGGTTTAGTGAATACCAAAAAGTTGCCTCGAGTTGACGGGAACTCTGGGTTTAGGGTTTCCAAAAGGCATTTCTGAGTCTGTTTCCATGGGATCATACTCTGATGCTAACCTGACATTGAAGCACAAATACTCCACAGAAATCTATTGGGAGAGGATGATAAGAGAAAATTTTGCCATGCTGACTCATGTTCTTTTGCTGCTGTTACTACATTGCTTTTCTCTTGAATATATACTCATATTCTGCATATGCATTCATTAATATTTGTAACTCCACTGGGGAGAAGTACAGAGTTGGAGCCCTTTTTCTCCCGTGGTGAATCATGTCTGAATTCTATTGATGAGGCTTTATCTCCTCGTGCATGTGCTTTACGCAAGGTTAACTCAGTTGACTGAATTGTTACCCCTTATTTTGAAACCGACAATTCGGAGTTTGACAGCTCAGTCAAGCTAGAGTTCTGGTTTAAACTCCGAGTATGTTGACCCTGCTTTCTGAAATTCCCCCATTAAGACCAATTTAGTAAATTGCATGCTTTTTCCATCCCCAATGTGACACATCTCATGTAACTGCTATACTCAGGAACAAAGTTACATTGTTTCCCCTTGTAAGTTTGGGATTCAGTCTTGCAAAGTTTTGGTTACCAGTCTTGTTTGACTGTCGTCTTGTGTGTGTGGGTAGTATTTGACTGTTGTCTTGTGTGTGGGTGTAGTGTTTTACTGTCATCGTGTGTGTTGCTGTAGTATTTGACTGTCATCTTGTGAGTTGGTCTGCTGTAAAGAATGGGAACAAGGTACAGTACTAAAACTAAAGGTTCATCCTCGTCGGACGCCGTCGCAAGAGGAACGCACGTGAGAGCACATGGTGGGTTAAAATGTGGGGGAATGTTTGGTGAGAGCACGTGGGTTAAAATACAGACATGTTTGATGAGAGAATGGCTGTGTTAAAATATGAAGAAAATGTTGTATGCCTGCCTCCTGGGCTGCATTTCTTCCCTTTTTAGTTTTTTTACAAGTTCATTGCATATTGTTTTTAATTAGCACGGTTTTCAAGAAGATTTTCAAGTAATGGATGAGTGCAGAGGAAATGAAAATGTGCAAATGTCTGCTGGTGTGTGGTGACACATTAAATTCCCAACCATGAATTACTTAATGTATTATAATACTGGACTTGTGTGTCTTTGTCTTTTAGTCCCGGATCCATAAAAGACTGGTAACGTTTTTCCACGTCTGAACATATGCAGCCGAGTCGCAAACGTCACACGTGGGTTTTATTAATAAGATTAAGAGTGTGTTCTCAAGTTTAAGAGGTGCTGTTCGGATGTTTTGGTCCCTATACTGCAGAGAATAATATGTTCCATGATGACCTCAGATCTCAAACTAGATGTAACCATGGTGACACCTGAGCTTATCCCATTTGTAACCATGGAGACCCCAGAGCTCAGCCTGGTCTCAACCAGACATAGCACAGTACGCATGATTAACATGACGTTTTGTCTAGAAGGGCCTGTTGGGAGACTCATTGGTATGACGGCACTAGGGCCGGTGGGAATTTATGAAAGAGCCAATTGACTTAACAAGGTTTACCCTCTAAGACAAGAGTACACCAGAATTATGTTTTATATTTTTAAGTTTAATCCTAACCTTGGAATTGATGAAACATCGTATGTTTTAACATATTCGCAACAAATAGGTTTTAACAACATTCTATTACGTGTTTTGGGAAGTTGTAACACATTGTATGAATTGTTGCTTATTGTAAGGCAGAGTTCACTATGTTTATGTTTATCTCCTGGACCAGGTGGCTGCCCTAAACTGAGTCGTTATCAGATATCATAGCCAATCTCAACTGTAACCATGGAGACCACTTGTCTTTTTTCTTCTGGAGATGCTGTGGTAACAAGATGATCTGAATTTATAGACAATAATATCATCTACGGAGGTCAACCTGCAGACACAGTTCAATGCTGCACTGGTTTAAATGAAGGAAATATTGCACCCACAGTTGAGAGATTTACAATGCTACTAAACCTTCTTATGCATGAGGCTGTAAAAAATCGGTAAGAAATCATGTTTTATCTGACAGAAGGGAAACACAGATACTAAATTAAATAATGCCTTAATTGTCATGCATCAACCACACGACTTAACAGCTTTGATGTAGTAGGCTACTCCAAGGATTAGGCTCATTTTTCGGTGGCTGAAGTTTCTGTTTTTCTGTCTCGAGATGAGCAAAACCTTTCTATCCAGATGCGCGGGCTTTTCTACGCGATGTCCTCAATAACTGACAAATCAACGTATTTAAATGATTCCTGTCATTCTTAAATAGCCTTATTCAGGCTATTTGTCCGTACAAATAGACTATTCTCGCATGCCGAATTAGTTACATTTGATTTTTAGCGAGCAGTGGACGTCGCTGGAGTTTGTAATTTGCTGATTGTCTCTTATGCCCCACAGATATCTTTCAGGGTGCGAAGCGACGTGGTAACATTGACCTACGCAGGTGTCTGGGAAGCCAGTCCCCAAAGTCTTGTAACTAAACACGCACACCAGTGGCGTAGGGGGAAATGTTGTTTGGCTGGGCATGAGTAAAAGTGTCTGGGCCCAAAAACTAAATACAGCAAAACTACCAGACCTATTTAGTTTAAATGTGACAAATAACAACAGAAGTCCCCTGACGTTTTATTATGCAGAGACCATAGGAAGCGCAGCGCGGCAACAGTTTAAAATACGACCGGTGACAACACACAGCCTATCCGAGTACGAGCATGACCAAAGACATATAAAACAAAGAATCAACATGTACATATTACTTATAGGCCACATATACTGAGCAAAGTAGGAATCGAGAAAAAAACGGGATTACAGAAAGAAAAATGGGCTTAAAACTTGATAATTGACGCATCCTACAGCATTACCACATTGAATCAAAATATTCGATGTGTTACCAATTAAAATAGATGTACCTCCTACTGCCATTTTTACAATTTCTGATTTGTTAGAAAGCAATACATACAACAAACCAAATGTATATTTTTGAGTTATAAATGAAGTGTTAAGCCAACCTGAATGGGTGGGCCAGTACTCAGTCTGGCATGGCAGAGGCCCAGCCTGGGCCAGCCGTGGATTCGCTTCTGACGACCACATCACGAAAGAACGTACGGTGACATTTTTTTAATCTACACTTTTGTTTTAAATGAGCGTGGACACGATATATTTTGCATTGCTTTGAATGTCATTTCGAAATGCATGATCAAAACCAAAGAAATCAATAACCATAGAATGTGTCCAGCTTCTCGCTTTGCTTGTGCATATGATGCTGTCTTCACTGGATACTGTATAAAGCATTTTAACATGAATTAAACCAAATGTTGGATCAAAAAATTGTCCGTCTTTTTGCGCTGTTATTAGAAAATATTTCAAGACCGCAGAGCCTAGCAAAAAACATAGGGACGTCGTAGACTTTAAATCTAAGCATATTTGAAATCTCAAGCTAAATAGATACTGAGGTACTGATATATAAAGTAATGTTGAATTTCTGTGAGGTGAACTCGAAAGGTCAGTAACCCGTCTACTACTTAAATGTGGCTGTAGACATTACTTACATTTTTACCCTTTGCATTATGCATTTTTTGCAGAGCTTTTGGTTATATATTGTCATGCTAAAAACAAACAGCAAACAGCAAAATTTCAGTTACCCAGATTTGTTTGAACTTGCATAGCTGCTTTTGCTTTGCTTTTCACTATGTTACCAGGACACTAACAGAAAGCGGCGTATTTGATGCTGATTACACAGAGCAACAAGCTTGAATTTGGTAAGTTACTCAGACTGTAGTTGGTACAGTTACTTTCCCAACTAAATCCCAGCTGTTGTTCGGCCTGCTGTGAGTTGGCAGTGCATGCTGGGACATTTATTAGTACGGCACATCTCAGACAGCATAGAAGTGGCACAGAACTAATATCCAACCCTAATCATCCGGTCCAGTCACCGGCCTTGTTTGGAACATTTCTTACTACATTGCAGTAAAGCATCATCCACAGAGAAGGTTAGAGGAAAGTTCTAGAGCAACGCACCATTTGAATGTGGTCAAACCAGTAGCATTGCTCCCTCCATCCTACTGCCGGCCGGCTTCTAAATCAGTCCTGGTCGGCCCCTGGATTGAAGACCAAATGCTACTGGAAGTGAAGTCTCCCTGTTCTTAACATCGAATTCCAATGCCCCAGGGCAGTGAAGGGGACATTGCCCTGTGTGGGGTGCTGTCTTTAGTACGAGATGTTAAATGGGTGTCCTGATTGTCAGTGGTCATTGAAGATTAAAGGAGTGCTGACTCAGTGTGACCCTGGTGTCCTGGCTACAATGTCGTGATGTTCACATTATCGCAAGCATCCCATTTCCTCTCCTGACAAACAAACAATGTATAGGAACTGGATGTAAAATCACGGAATGACTGGGAGTATCATGGAATGACTTAAATGTAAAATATATGGGTCTATTGGCTGATCCCTCCAGATCCATGTGGTCCGAACTCCTTGTCTTCAGAAGGGATCAGCCAATTATTTGTAGTTAAAGTCATTGCTTTAAAAACAGGGATGTCCTTAATGTTGCCACTGGCACAGAAAAAAATATCAGGAAATGAGGGCTGTTGTTTATGTCTGGTGGTTTGGCCCAAACATGGTTTCTGATCTGATTATTTGGTTCAAAGAAACCCAAAACTTTTTTTTTGTTGTGATTGAAAATTACCCAGTGTTTCTTAGAAGTGCACATTTTTACCTTTTCGTATTGTTCAGTTACCAGATATTTGTTCTCCAGAGCAGTAGAGGACTAAGGCAGGCTCTTTCATTGGGTCCCAACTCATGTTAGCTTATAAATTAACAAACATAGGCCAAGTGTAATGATTATGAACACAACCACACAAATGAAACAACTGCAGCAGTCAAAGTCCATCAAGCCAGTGGAGTCGTCATCCACTGTAACACAGAAAACAAATGCATACTGATGTCACACAAATGATTGTTGACACTTGCTCAGTAACAATGAAACATAAAACATCAGATTTATAATGCTGGGATAAAAACAGACGTTTTCTGGTGTCATCTAGAACATACTCACTGGACACGGGCAGGAAGGGCTCCTCGCCGTTCTCTCTGATCATTTCCTCTATTTTGTCCAGAAGATCGGAGACGTTGCTCGGGTCCTTCCCCGGCCGCTTGCTGTCCATCACGTGATAATAGTTCCCGCAGTATTCCAACAACCTGTGGAGCTCCCGCCCTCCCCTCTGAATGTGCTCCTCGACGGGCAGGCGGCCCAGCCAAGCCCCGCAGGTGAACAGCACCATGGTGTGGAGGCACGCGTTGTCCCCAAACAGGCCCTCCAGGTGGTCCTTCAGGGCCAGCCGTTTGAGGTCAGTGATGTCGGTGACCAAGGGAAGCACCAGGAGGATTGCATGAGGGCCGGGCCAAAGGAGCGCGGCCCCATGCTTTATCTCCCTCCTGGCCCTCTTCATCGTCCGCTTTGGGGAAACCCAGTCCCAGCCGGGGGTGTCCACGACGGTGACCCGGCGTCCAGCCACCTCCGCCAGCCTCCTCAGGCTCTGCTGAGTCTCTGTCCCAGACTCAAAGACCCTGTGGCCCAGGAGGGTGTTCCCCACTGAACTCTTCCCCACTCCTTTCCAGCCCAGCAACAGGACCCTGAGCTCTGTGTGGGAGAAAGAGAAACTCAGTGACAGACAGAGATAACAGTTTAAAATATTGTATATAACACACTATTTGCTAGACATTTTACAAGCTAATACACACTTTTCAGCTCTGTATAGAAGTCGTTGATGCTCACCTCTGGTAGGTGGACAGATCATCTGCGGCAGCTGTGTGTCTTCAGGTCTTCTCAACCTCCTCCTTTCTTCCTCCATCAGAATCAGTTCGTTCACTGCAAAATACAAGCCGTGGTTGTCCTTCACCAGCTCCTCCACCTTCTCCAGAAGCTCCTGGACCTGGATGTTCACCACGTCGTCTCCACTCCGCTGTGGTCCACTATTCAGGACGTGGTATCTGTTGCCACACCTCTCCATCAGCCCCAGTAGCGGCTTCCCCGTGGCGGCTATGAACTCCTCCACAAACGTCCCCTCAGGTAACTGGTCCACCCCAGTGAACAGGACCACGGTGGACCTCCAGACACCTCCTCCTAGTTGGCCCAGCTGCTCCTCGGCCTCCTTCCTGTGGCCCTTGGTGAAGGGCCACAACACCGGGATCACCAGCAGGAGCGCGTGCGGTCCTGGCGGACAAAGGGTGGCACCGACGCATGGTCCCTCCTTGCCAGCCCCCTCTGGCCGGTTACCGGGGGCAGAGTCCGGTGATTCTTGGGGGGTACCCCAGCCTGGGGTGTCCACCACGGTGATCCGCCTCCCACAGACCTCCCCGTGGCCAACGGAGCTCTGGAGAGTCTCTGTCCCGGTCTGGAAGACCTCCTCACCCAGGAGAGTGTTCCCTGCTGTGCTCTTGCCAGCTCCTGCCCTGCCCAG